>VSMD01059109.1:0-12435 GCA_008750895.1 Mirza zaza
CAGCTTGTGTCTAACTTAGTGATCTGGCTAAGCAAGAGGTGCTTTTGGGGCTAGCAGTGATCTACAAACCAGAAGCTAGCTTGAGAATAAAGGACTGAAGTTGAGGGAATATACCAGTAATTGTTAATCTTCCTGGGAAGGGTTGCCTAGTCACCAGTGTTGTTCTCAGAGACATGGTAGCCAACCCAATCACTGCATTTCCTTTGAGTTCGGCCTCTTCCTTTTCTCAGTTATTTCATGAGGCTGAGGAGGTAGAGAGCAAACCCTTGAACTCCAGAACCCTGCTGTTCCACTGACACTGATTAGGGCATCCTAGCAACAAAGTGACCAATGTGTTTCCTTGGTGTAAGACAAGAAGTGGTTTGGGGAAGATGCAAACAATAGAGTTTCTCATGCAACATTTGGGCTATTTCAAGGTGACTAAATGTCAACTCAAGTCAATATGGCCCTAAGTCTAAGCCAAGCTGAGCAATAGAACTTGGGTCTTCTCTTCTAGCTTCTGCCATCCTTGGCAAACAGTAGCCTGTTCAGTTTTACTTTGGAAGATTGGCAGGCACTTTGGAAATCTGGAGGAATGTTCTAACATCTGGATCAGTCATATGGGTCTCAGTCTTCACCAAACTATCTCCCAAATTTACAATTCTTAGCCATCAGTATCAGTTGCTATCGTCCACAACAACTCATTTAGACACAAGGCATCAGAAGCACTGAATCCAAAGTGGTTTACCTCAAGATACCTTCCAGGCATTTAACTTGGTGGTAATATGAAGTTTAGTTTCATTTTCCAAAACCAATAATACTCAAAAATAGTAATTGAGTGTTTCCTTTGAAACAGGCTCTATTAATACACTGGGATACAATAGTGAATAAAAAAGCAAGATTTTTGTACAAATGTTTATATTTTAGGGTAGAGGCAGACAAAGAAAAATAAATGAATAAGTAAATAAAAATTTTTATACAGTTTTCTGTCTTCTGAAGAATATGAGGTTGTATGTCACATTGTTTTGAGGAAGAAGGGCTACTTTAGGGAGGTCAGAAAGGACACTCATAAGGACATAGTTCCTGAGATGAGATCTACAGAAGGAAAAGGGTTGGCCATGTAAACAGCCGGGGAGAAGCATTACAGCAGAAGAAACTGTGTCCAGAAGCAATGTGTTGGAAATAAGCTTGTTGTGTTAATAGAAGAGAAGAATCAGTCCATGGAAGTGGAGCAGTGAAGGAGGAAGAATAGTATATAATGAAATCAGAGGGGGAGAATAGGGGACCAGAGATGTGGAGTCTTTGAGATCATAGAAGGACTTTACCTTTTATCCAAAATCGAACTGCAAACTTTTGAAAGATTTTCACATCTGACTCATTCTTTTAACATCTCCATTCTATTATTGAATACATCCAGTGATGTGTTCTCAGCTATTATTCTTTTCTTTTGGTTCTAAAATCTAAAGGCTTTTTGGCTTGAGAGAGAGATGGTCTGATTTTTGTTTTTAATAAGTCACTTCCTTTGCCATGTGAATAATGGATTCAAAAGTTATTACTGTGGGCTTATTGAAACAGTACAGGCAAGAGAAGATATTAGCATGAACTACTGTAGCTATTGAGAAGATAGGAGGATGAGAGGAGTCAGAATATTTTGGGGTCGAATTGGATTAGATGTTGAGGATGGGTGAAAGGTGGAATCGCAAATAAATCATAGGACTCAGGCTTGAACAATTGGATAGATGAAGATGTTTAATAAGATGGAGATGACTGGAGAAGGAACATATTTAGTAATGGGTAAAGGGAATAAACATATGACTTTGAATATGTTAAATATGAAAAGCCCGTGGCACAAAAAGAAACCTTATGTAGCAGTTTCCGTATGTTAGTGGGAAGTACAAAGGAGAAACCAGCAATGGGCTACTTAACCTGTATCAATTCTTTACTTAGGATGTCTTATATCAGTGAGTCTGAGATGCTCTTCTGAGATAAACTTTCTCTAGCATACATTTAATCTCTGACGGGGCAGATTTTTGATAGGATTTTCCTCTATATGTAATTATTATTTAAGAAATGCAATTTGAGCTTTTTACTCAGTGCATTGTGGTAACATAGTTAGAAAAACAGACAAAAATCAAAGCAATAGTGAGTTCTAGGATAGCAGAGGCATAAAAACAGAACTGAGAGATGGCTGTGAAGGACAAAAGCCTTTTCTGTTTGTCTGTCTGTCTGTCCACCTGTCTGCCTGTGGTGTTTCTGTGTCATGGACTTGCATGTGATAGCTGAAATGCCTACAAATGTTCATCTTGTTCTCATCATAGCTATCGCCTGCTCCTTTGGCTTTTCTCTCTACTTAAGAACTTTATGATGAAGATGAGTAAAAGCCTAGATATCAATGGAGAACATTTTTGAAGATTGATATGTGGCAAATGATAGAATGCCATTATTCTTCAACAAGAATGCATAGGTTTGAGAGAAATCCACGTGGTGACCATGGATTTGTGCTGCTCAGATGGCCCTTCAAGAGAACTTGCCATGGGAAGCAGAATTGACAGCCTTACGATGATGCACCTTCAGATCCACAATGGAGTTTGCTGGCCATGGCACTCACACATCCTTTGGGCAACTCCAAGGCAGTGGCTGAAAAAGGCAGGAGTTCCAGGGCCAAACCATTTCTGCCATTTCCTCTTCTAGGAGAGTCTATAGGCAATCTTTGCACAGCCACCCAGCATCAGCCTGGCCCTGAACTGTGATGCAGTCTGAAGCATTCCTGCTCAATCCTCCTCACATCTATTTCCTTTCTCTGAATGTAAAACACACATCTGGAATGAAGGCCCCCTTTCCCTGGCTTCCTCCCATTTTATCCTTCACAGATCTCCTCCCATAGACTTGTAATGTAACTAATTTAATCTTGGCATCTGCTGCTTGTAAGCCCAGGAATGACAAATCCCTAAACAGGTGAACATCCTAGGCTTGTAATGAAAGAGTTATTTTATTTATTTCTGAGTTCCCAGGATGTGCCACAATGTCTGAAAAATAATGGCAAATACTTACTAGTATTCCCTTATACGATATGCATTTCTATTCTATGGACATTTCAAGGTAGGTTTGTTTATTTATTTAATTTTGACATATAGTAGTTCATTTAATTCTCATATCTCTTAAGGTAGGTTTTATGATCTTCATTAGAAGATCATAAATCTTCATTAGAAGATCATAAATCTCCATTAGACATGAGGAAATTGATCTTCATTAGACATGAGGAAATTGAGTCACAGAAAATTTATGCAACTTTTTCAAGATTACACAGCTTATAAGAAGTAGTAGCACTGAAATAGGAAGAATATAGGTTCTTACATTTATGCTCTAATTAAATACATTAGTAGGTTATTAATATGAGTTGGAGGTAGGGGAAGAATGTTGAAGGGCTGGAAGACTGACCAAGTGAAGAAAACAATATTATAAAATCATCACATTTGAATGCAGATTTCTTTATTATAGAATGTTGTTTTATTTTTCCTTTGGATAGATGGCCAGTAGTGTGATTGCTAGATCAAATGCTATTTCTCTTTTTAGCTCTTTGACATATCTCCAAATTACTTTTCACAGGTATTGTACTAATTTGCAGTCCTACCAGCAGTGCAAGAGTGTTCCTATCTCTCCAAATCTGCAACAGCATTTGTTGTTTGGGACTTTTTGATAAAGACCATTCACACTGGAATTAGGTGATACCTCATTGTGGTTTTGATTTGCATTTCCCTAATGACTAGAGATGCTGAGCACATTTTTGTATGTTTGCTGGCCATTATTCTGTCTTCTTTTGAAAAGTTTTAGTTCGTTTCTTTTGCCCACTTTTTGATAGGGTTCTTTGAATTTTTTCTTGTTAAATTTCTTAAGTTCTATATAGATTCTTGTTAAAGCTTTTTTATCAGATATGTAGCATGCAAATATTTTCTCCTATTGTGTAAGTTGAGTATTCACTCTAAAGATAGTTTCCTTGGTTATGTAGAAGCTTTTTAATTTGATCAGGACCCATGTATTTATTTTTGTTGCTTCTGTGATTGCTTTGGGCATCCTCTTCATAAATTCTTTGCCTAGGCCAATGTCTATAAGAGTTTTTACAACATTTTCTTCTAGAATTCTTAAGGTTTCACACCTTAGGTTTAAGTCTGTTATCCATCATGAGTTGATTTTTGTGAAAGGTGAGATATGGGGATCCAGTTTCAATCTTCTGCATGTGGTTATCCAGTTTTCCCAGCACAATTATTGAATAGGTATTCTTTTCCCCAATGTACACTTTTATTTGCTTTGTGGAAGATTAGATGACAATATGAGGATGGTTTTATATCTGGGTTCTCAGTCATGTTCCAAAGGTCTATATCTCTGTTCTTGTGCCAATAATATGCTGTTTTTATTACTATAGCCTGTAGTAAAGCTTGAAGTGTGGTAGATTGATACAAATTGTGGTAGATTGATACAAATTGTTCTTTTTGCTTAAGATCGCTTTGGCTATATGAGGTCTTCCCTGGTTCCATATGAAGCATAGACAAACTCATACCTATACTGCAAAAATTAGTCCACAACATTGAGAAGGATGGTATTCTCCCCAACTCATTCTATGAAGCCAATATTTCCTTGATACCAAAGACAGGAAAGGACATAACAACAATAAAAAAAGAAAACTACAAACCAAAATCCCTCACAAATATAGATGTAAAAATCCTCAACAAAATCTTAGCAAACTGAATCCAAGAGCACATCAAAAAAATAATTCACCATGACCAGGTGGGCTTTATCCCAGAAATGCAAGGATGGTTCAACATATGTAAATCTATAAATGCAATTAACCACATAACTAAAAGTAAGAACAAAGACCATACAATTCTCTCAAAAGATGCAGAAAAAGCATTTGACAAAATCCAGCATAGTTTTATGATAGAACTCTAACCCTGAGGTTTTTTCAGTCTTTTGTCTCTGTTCTTCACATTGAATACTTTGTATTGATCTAAGATAGTCACATGTATTGACTCATTCTTCTGTCATCTCCATTCTGCTATTGAAGACATTCATTGATTTGCTTTTCAGCTATTAGGTTTTTCAGTTCTAAATTTCCATTTATTTTGATTTTATATTTTATATTTATATGCTGAGAACTTTTTATTTTTTCTTAATTTTCAACAGTTTACCCTTACCTCATGGTGGTAATAACAATGTGAGCACCTTTATGAATTATAATACTTATAATGTATAATATACATATTGTATACCATACCCTGTTATATTACAGCATATGGCATTGTATTGCATAATATCATGTTATATTATGTATTATGTGATAGACATACAGACAAGAGAGAGAGAGAAACAGAGAGATTGCTTTGAAATACAAGAGCGAATGTTATTATAATAGGAGTGTCATAAATTGCAATGGAACATAATATTATATTTGTTGAGCCCAATAGTGGTTTTCTAATATATCTTTGGAACAGCAGTTGTTATTGTATTGGCTATTGGTCATAGTTTCTTTGGTGAGACTAACCACATGACATGATGCATTCTGTACTAGTCAGCAAGTGAAGATATCAACAGTGTTGGCAATAGAGATAGGGTCGGATCACAACAGATTCATCTGTTGAGGCTGAAGTCCAGAATGGTATTATAAACAGGCATGGAAATTAAAAAAAAAACAATTGATATGAAAGTAATATCTAATGCATATTGAAATAAAGTAGGGAATGTTCTCAGTAGATATTTGTTGAACTGACTAAATCAAATTGCCTTTACTCTTAATTGATCATTGCCTAAACTATAATTAGGAGTTAAATCAATATCTAATTTCATCTAAATTTTATTTCTTACACTATATGTTTATGTCTTAAATCTATACAAGGACATATTATATATCCATATTCATTATATGCTGCCACATTTGTGATTATTTTTCTACATCAAGGTTTTTGAGTTGAAAAGATGGTTAAGGTAAATGACTAAAGTTGGTAGGGTAAATGACAGATTTGTGTATTAGACAAGAACATTAGGGACTTTGTGTAACTGAAGGTAGAATGCCCTGTAAAAACACACAAATAAAACTAATAGTAATGAATTTTTTTTAATGTTATAAAAATGTAGCCCCCAAAATAACTTTGTGGACTCCATGTGGCTTTCATGCCTCTCATTTGTGATTCCTATTAGGTTGGTAATAGCACTTCATGGATTGGCACTTTTTTTCAGTGCAAGACCAGATAGTAAATATTTTTAAGTTATGTGGGCTATACACTCTCTGTTGAAACAACTCAACTACACTGTTGCAGTACAAAAGCAGCCAGAGACAATATCTATATTAATGGACATGGATGTGTTCCAATGAAATTTTATTTATAGAAACAGTGATAGCTGAAATAATAGCCAGTGAGCTATAGTTTGCCAACCCCTGTCATAAATGGAGCAGTAGACTAGGATTTAGTGACTAGAGTTCTGGTTCAAATTATTGTTCATGCTCAGAATTTTCCAATCATTTATTACTTCAATCATGCAGCAAGATTTTATTTGTAAGTCATTTCTGCTTAGTTAGTTTAGATGTCTTCTTAAATATGCCTTCATTTGTCCACAGGGAGAGTTACTAATGTTTTAATATTAATGTTCTAAATGGATTCTTTCCAAGATTATTTTTAATTTTTTGGTTGAGTCATATACAAACATCCACAAAGGAAGATACTGGACTCAGCTCTACTATGAGAGCATGATCAGTGCTGTGTGATACCTTCTGAGCCTTTCCATGCTGAAATGTGAAGAGTCAACATTAGACATCCAAAGAGAAGAGCAAGCTACCAACAGTATATCATTAGATCTGGTAAATAGATCTACTTCCAGCAATGCTAAAACATTAGTTATATTAGTGGGGGATGGGAGGATGAAATCCTACTTACCTATTAGAATAAAATTAAATAACAATTGCCTTAAAATAGAAAGAGAGTTCCACCTTTAATCATGAGGAAATGTCCCATGATATTATTTCTTGTTTGTTTGTTTGTTCTGCACTTTTTGTTTGTTACTGGTTTTGGTTTTAGGTATTCTTGTAACATGTACACAGTTGGTCTTAGGTAAGGTTTTTCTATGAAACTTTTGAGTTACTCATGAAGACACACATTTGAACAAATGAGTATTATAACATGCTTAATACTGCCACCTGAAAAACAAAATTTTGTATCAACTGAGATCTCAACTGAGATTAGTTGATTAGTTGGTTTTTGGTTGGTTTGTGTTTATATTTTTCAAGCAGAAGAGGCAATTATCTGGGTCTATATTACTTCCATCACTATTTTATGATCCTATAAAAAGGTGTATTTGCTAATCTAACAGTTTAGTTTTTTGATTACTTAGTTGTTAATTTTTTTTGCAGGAGAGTCAGAGAAAAGAAGTTGATTTTTTAAGCATATATCCTTTTTATCATCACAAGTCAACAATGTATTCTTAAGCAGAAAAATATATTCTTTGTTTCAGAAATATTTGAAAAAGGGTCTGACACATTTTAAATAATCAGTTAATCCAAGGAAAATTTGCACTATTGTAAGCAAGCTCTTGTTTTCATTGTTCTTAGCTATCTTACTATGGAAAATGCCAAAGAGAGAGTTGAGTGTTCAGAAAAGACAAATATTTAAAAAATGACTTATTTCATTATGTTAAAAAGAGTTAGGGTTTATAGGCATAAATACTTACATAATTGTGTGATGCAAATATGAGCTATATTCTATTCCTTTCCGAGTGTGTTTGAAATGGCAGGGCTGTCATCTGCATTGGCCATACAAGAAGGTGGGAGACTCTTGTCTTAAAGTACCATTGCACTAACTATAATCATGTGAAATAAAATAAAATCTTATGGCTCCCCCCATTGGCTGACTAAAAGGACCCCTCCTGGTCAAGGGGATAGCCTAAAACTGAATTGCCTGCCAGGATGAAGGAGATCAAACGTGGTCATCATGCCCCCCTCCATTCATGGAGATATCCTTTGTAATTCATTAACAGGCCTAAGGCCATGTAAGACAAACTTGCAGGTCCTAAATTTTTGCAACAAATGTATGGCCAGTAATTTGTCTCTGATTAACAGACTTCCTTAAAACATTCTAAGCCTTTATACAAAACATCCATTTTTTAACCAATTACAAGTCAAAGAGTCTTTAAACCCACCTATAACCTGTAAGGCTGTACAGGTATAGCTTTGGAAATGGCCCACTTTTTTGGGCCAAAACAATTAATGCCTTCCATGTATTGCTTTATGACTTTACCTGTAACCCCTGTCTTCCTCAAAAGTTTAAAACCAAACTGTAATCCAACCACAGTGAGTCCACTTGCTGAATGCTTTTTGGAGGTAGCTCCAGGTCGTGGTCTTCCAATTTGGCTCTGAATAAATCTCTTTAAATTATTTTACATAGCTTAGCTTCTTTTCCCTCGACAAGGAGAAATACAGAGCTTTTAAAGAGAGGGGCATTTCAGCTTCAGTCTATTACTGTTTAACTAAAGTTGATCGTCCTGATCAACCCCGAAGACAACTGTGACCTCTGCCCAGACAATTCTGTTGAGCCATCTCCTGTGGTACAAAAAAACAAAGGACACCCTACTGCCCTCTTGATTACTGGCCTCTGGCAGGGATGCAAGTTTTAATTCCCAAGAAGAGTGAGGGAGGTTTTAAAGAGATAGCTTATAAAACATTTTGCTCTTTGTTCAGGGCTTTGTTTCCATTACAGTATATTTATATGCAACTGGTAGCACAGTAGGTTTGTTTATACTAGCATCACCACAAGCACATGAGTAATTGCTATGCTATGACTTTACAATGGCTACAACTCACTAGGTGACAGGAATTTTTCAACTGCATTATAATCTTATGGGGCCACTGTATATGTGGTCTCTGCTATGCCGGTAACTACGCTTAGACGAGACAATGGGCTTGAGGGAGAAAAATGCCCTCCTTGCATGGCTCTGGGACCTGACTTTGGTAAGGTCTTCCCCCAGCCCCTCCAGTTTTAGTCTTTTTTGTGGAGAAAGCTCTGGTTCTTTCCCGTAGATAATTCTTCCCCTGCCCACCTCCTGCCAGATCCCTAAAGGGATTCTTTCTTGCATCTTCTCCTTGAGAATCTGGTAGGTTTCCTGGAAGTAATGTCCACTCACAAAAGTGCGGGGTCTCCCTAAGACATCAGACCTCCAGAGTGTCACACTATTATACTGAATGTCATGCCACACTCAGCCTCCAGCAATTTGTTCAAAATTACCATTTTAAATGTTACCAGTTTATGGCCCAGGAGCATTTTGCTCCAGGTAACCAGATCTGAGCTGTGACTCTGAATATGCCTGCCTCTTCAGATTTTAGAGTGGCAGTCAGTCTGGAAGCTCATTACAGAACTGTGATTGAGATTTGAAAAAATGATCTGATATTTCATAATCTTGTTAAATTAGTTGTAATACTTTTTATTGGATGAATCCACAGGCTTTTCTATGTGTGTAAACATATCTTTGAAAATTATAAAAGTTTTACTTTTTTGTTTTATTTTTAAATCTACTACATAATGATTCTAAAGCTGATACTTAGGAGATGAGAAGTTAAGAAGAAATCAGAGGTTGAGACACTGAAGTTAAGCAGAGTTTTGATAGTCTCATGGGGGACAAAAAATGGACAATAGGTTTCTCGAGCTTTGAATTCTTACCCTGAAGCTGTAGACCAGTTTTCCTAAAGGATTGTATTGTCAATCTCAGATTATAATATGACCATCTGTCCCTACTTTAACTGCCTGCTAGAAACAAATGTAAATCCTGCCTAGACCAATATAACATCACTCAATTTCTTAAATTATCCCAGCAACATTCTATTCACAATGATTTATACTTGATTAACAATATCCAAGAATCTAAAAAGATAAAGCATAACTCAAAAATCAAAGAAAATTGATAACAATAGACAGATATAGAAAAGTCAAATATTGGACTTATAAGAAATGGACTTTTGAAATATCTGATTGATATGTTCATTAAATCAGATGAAAAGTTGCATGATCTCATCAGACACCTGAAAATTATATAAAAATTCAAATGGATGTTTAAGAACCATAAAAATACAAAAATTCTATTGAAAATATCTCAACTGATAGGTTTGGACAGCAGATTGGACTGTGTTAAAGAGAGGACTCATTAGCTGGAAGATAAATAACAGTATTCAGATTGAAACTGGGTAGAAAATCACAGGATAAAAACACAGGGGAAAAAAAGAGCATAAGTTCAATATGTGGTAAACGTATCTAACACTTCTGTAAGTCAGATATTTATCCTGTCCAAAGTATATGAAAATAGTGCACTATGATTTCTTTTAGAACCATGGTTTGAAGTCATATAAGTAGATATTCTCCAAAATTGAAACAAGATATCAAGACAATGAAACCAAAAATTGTATTTCACATCATGGAAAACTTATTGAAAACTTAAAAATAAAAAAAAAAAAAATCCTTAAAAGATGACCAGGAAAAACAATATGAAACAAAAACATTGTTCTCAAAAGAGCACCAATAATGCTAGCAGTTGACTTATTAACAGAAATAAAGGAGTACACAGACAATGAACGTTAATAAATGTTCTTTGAAATATCCATGAGATAAAATTGAAGCCTCAATAAAAATCAGAAACTATGTATAACTGAGTGATAATAAATGTATAATAAAATATGTCCAGTACAGCTTAAATCATGTTTAGGGGAAAAATGTGTAGGGCTAAAAGCATATAAGCATATGTATAAACCAAAAATATTATAAAATCAAAAGCCTGGTTATCTATTACAGCAATATAGAAAATTAATAGAAAATTTATGAAATAATAAATTCTTGCTAATAATAAAGATAAGGGAAGAAATTACTAAAATAAAAAATAAACATTTAAATATACAATATAACAGAAAGTTGTTTCTTTCCAAAAAGGCAAATAAAATTAATAAATCTTTAATGTATCTGAACAAGGAAAAAAGTGATTAAGGGGATAAAAAATAGAAATATGTACAGATCCTACAGCTACTGAAGAGATAAAAGGGTATTATGAATAATATTATAGCAATGAAAATTTAAATGAAATTATGAATCCCTACAAACCAAAATTTACTAATAATTATGTAGGGAGATATAAAAAAACCTTGAATAGTTGTAGCTATTAGTAAAATCAAATTCATAATTAATAGAATTCACAAAGTGATTTTAGGCCCAGCTGGCATCACTGATAAACTGACATAAAATTTTAAGTAGGAAATGAAGTCGTCAGGACACAGTCAATTCCAGAGAATAGAAAAATAGAAAATAGAAAAATAGAAAAAGTAACATTCCCTGCTAAACAACTTTCTTCTATACTTTAAAAATCTACATAAAGAAGGGAGACAGCACAATAGAAATAAGAACAAAGTCTTGTGCATGGGCTTCAGAAAAGACCCAAATGTTCAAAATACATATGAGAAGATATTCACCTCTTTGTCATCAGGGAAATGCAAATGCAAGCATAATGAGAAACCATTCTGTGTGCAACAGAATACCTACAATTACAGAGACTGACAGTAGTAAATGTGGGCAAAGATGTGGAGAAACAAAATTCTTATGCAAAATTGAGACTATGAATTTGTACAACCACTTCAGAAAATTCTTTGATGTTATTTACTAAATATGTGCAAAGCACTTCTTCAGTTTCTCTTATATAAGTACACAGATACCAGAAATACATGTATATATTCTCTCCTGCAATGAACATGTATGTCCTTAGTAACACTGTTCATGCAAAACAAAACTTGAATGCTCATTAGTTAATAGATTCTTACAGTAAAATACTATACAGCAACAATATTAATTACTTAAAAAATTAGTTTTGAGTAGGAAGTGATTGAATGAAATGGAGTGAGATTGTCCAGGTTTATTTCTTTTTATCCCCCTAAAATTAAAAAGAAAAAGCAGATTTTAATAAGTAGAGTGTAAATGGCTATGCCGAATATATTTTAGAGTTTCTTGAATGTAAAGACCAAAAAGAAGGTTTTGGGTTTGGCAATTTTTTGAGTTATTTTTTACTTTCTTAGATCAGCTTAAATGGAATGGTAGAGGTAAAAACAAGCAGAATATGTCAGAGATTTTAGACTCAAAGAATCTTAGAACCTCAAACATCAGTTTGATCCTTACCATTCATTAATTTAAGCTGTCAGTGAGGCCAGCAGGAAAGACACTTGCTCATGGACTTATTGGAATCTGCCGACATCACAATCCATTCTGGAGAGAGCATCAACTTTTATGCAAGCACTCTGAGAGTGTAAACAAAAACATGAACTTTTGCTTTAAGCAATTGTGTTGTCCCCAGAACATATAAGGATAGGAAAATTTAATAAAATGTTTAATTCATGAAAATTATTTCAAATATGAGATGTAGAACACAGTATTTGGTCTATGTATAGACAAA
>VSMD01059119.1:0-90755 GCA_008750895.1 Mirza zaza
ATCTCTACTATAAATAGAAAGAAATTAATTGGCCAACTAAAATATATATAGAAAAAATTAGCTGGGCATGGTGGCGCATGCCTGTAGTCCCAGCTACTCGGGAGGCTGAGGCAGCAGGATTGCTTGAGCCCAGGAGTTTGAGGTTGCTGTGAGCTAGGCTGACGCCACGGCACTCACTCTAGCCTGGGCAATAAAGTGAAACTCTGTAAAAAAAAAAAAAAAAAAAAAAAAAAAAGAAAAAAAAAAAGGAGACTGAGGGTTTGTGTGCCATATGGATATTTTTGTGAGGACTTCTGCATTGGCCAGGAGGTTGATTCCTGCACTCAGTGAACTTTTGGAGACGGCTGTCCTTGCCCAGCCCCGTGATGGGACAGGAGATGACAAGGGAATGGGACACCATCCCTGGCCCCAAGGAGCGCCCAGTCCAGGGAGTAGGCTGACCACTGAGGTCCCTTCTACCTGCAGTTCTGTGCTTTGAGGTGTCTGAGCCCTGGAGGGAGTTGGCTGAGGATTTTCAGCGTGCGCCTTTGGTATTGATCCTCTCGAGTTGGAGCTGGCTGGGGAGCGGCAGGAAGAGGACACCGCAGTGTTATTAGTGCGGAGGACATGCTATAATCTGTCAGTGTCACCCTGGTCGCAGCTGGCTGGTGACCATCCTGCTGTTAATGCCTCCCTTCCCAGCAGCCTGCGAGCACATGGCTGGCACAGCAGGCCCCGTGCCTCCACCTCCCCCCACAGGAGGAAGAATGTGGGTGCTTACTCTTCCCCCACTTCTCCCTGACATAGGCCCTCTCCTCCAATCAACCTGGCTTAGTCAGTGTTTCCCGAACACAGCCGGGCACTCCTGCCTCTGTGTCTTCAGTTAGCAGATTTCCCTACCAGCTCTGGTCACCAAATCCACCCACCCATCCATCCATTTTTTTTTCCATACATCTTTCCATCTACCATCCATTCATCCATCTACCCTTTGTCCGTTCAATCTTGCCATTCAGTTCAAGTCCAGTTTGATTCAGCTCTATTTAATTCAGTTCATAAGGTTACTAGGCTTTACCATGTGCCAAGCACATGTGGAAAGTGAGGCATGTCTCTGCGCTCAAGAAGCCCATTGATGGCCGGATGTGGTGGCTCAGGCCTGTAATCCTAGCACTCCGGGAGGCTGAAGCGGGAGGATCGCTCAACGTCAGAGTTCAAAATCAGCCTGAGCAAGAGCGAGACCCTGTCTCTACTAAAAAATAGAAACAAATTAGTTGGACAACTAAAAATATATAGAAAAAGTTAGCTGGGCATGGTGGCGCATGCCCGTAGTCCCAGCTACTCGGGAGGCTGAGGCAGGAGGATCGCTTGAGCCCAGGAGTTTGAGGTTGCTGTGAGCTAGGCTGACACCACGGCACTCTAGCCCAGGCAACAGAGTGAGACTCTGACTCAAAAAAAAAAAAAAAAAAAGGAGCCCATGGAGGAATCCTCCCTGTTCGTCACGGCCGGCTTTGAGTCTTACCTGTTACACCTTTGCCAGCCCTTTCAGCAGACGCGATGGACTCCATAGGGCTGTCCTGGGGAGGAGGGTTTAGTGTGGCTTTCCTGAACTCACGAATGAGACATCATCCCGACCCCAAGGAGCACCCAGCCCAGGGAGGAAACTGACCACTGAGGTCCCTTCTACTCTGCAGTTCTGTGCTTTGAAGCGTCCAAGCCTTGGAGAGAGTTGCCTGAGCTACGACAGAGATGAGGCCAGGGCAGAGCTGAGGCAAGAAGCAAGGCAGAGGGTGGCAAGAAGGTAAGGGTGAGGTGACCCGATGGGACAGGGGTTTGGCTCCATGGAGGGAGGTGCGTCCACGCAGCAGTGAGTACGCCAGCAGAGGCGAGGGCGGGTACTGGGGAGGAAGGTGAGGAGAAACGGGGCGAGGAGACCACTGTTGGAGAAGTGGGTTAGTGGTGGCGGTGAAGGTGTGAGCCCTAGTGCAAATGGACTGCCTGGCTCATTGTCCTGTCTGTGTTCCTGGGAGCGAGGTCAGGGCTTGGTGGAAGGGAGGTGGCCAGTGAATGCTGACAGACCGGATGAGCATGTTCGCGTGAGTGGATCTAACTCCAGAAGTGTGTGTGAATGCACATGCGTGTACACACTGGAATATACATATATGGACATACACACATGCACACGTCCTGTGGGGAGCATGGATGTGTCTCTGAGATGTCCCCGAGCGAGCCTATATGCACCCACACCTGCAGATTTATGCAATGGCATGCTGACTGTGCTTGACAACTGGCTCTTCGTTTAAAAAATAATCCCTGATTTGAGCACTGGCCCATTTCTGTGGTGTAAACGTTCCCCCCGTGGACAATTTCAAGTTGCCAATGTGGCATCACCGCACACAGAGTTGGGAAGAGAGGCACGTGATTGGCTTGCGCTGAGCTGGTAGGAGCCGGCTCCAGCACTCGCAAGATGCGTGTTTGTGACAGCCCCCCGAGGTGGAGGAGGGCAGGCAGGGCAAAGCTCCTTTCCAGAGCCTGTGCACCGGGCACGCAGGCGGCTCTCTCACGGGCTCGGGAGCCAGTCCACACTGACCTTGTCAGGCAGGTCCAGATATTCACCAGGACAGCACCTCCCCTTACTCCCTGCAGGCGCTCTCAGAGGTTTTGGAGTTTGGGGAGATCAGAACTCTGCGAGGAGGAATGTCCCAGCCTGGAGCATGGATGGAGGGGGAAGAAGAAGGAATGAATGCTTCAAACCTCCATCCTCCCCATGGGGTGGCTTGGGTGGTGCAGGGCCCTCAAGCCTGCTGAAGCTAAGGCACTGAGCAAGTCTGGACTCATCACCAGCCCTCTCTAGCTTCCAGTTGTGACTTTCTTCCAAGAAGAGAAGGGTCTTTTGAACTCTGTGGCCTCTATCTGACCCTCTGAGAGTCAGTCCTTAGGCTGGGCTCTGAACGTTGAAATCTACACTCGAAAGCCAGAAAGAGGCCGTGCTGCCCTTAGCACAGGCAAGAGGGGACCCCCTGCCTCAGTCTCCGGGCTTTCGGGGACCTTGCTCTGGCCCTCCTCAGACCGCACCGCTCCCCATGGGGGAAGAGTCCACAGGCCGAGGGCCCGGGCCAAGGGGATGTGCTCACCGCAAGCCCCACCCCCTTTTGTCCCTCTCTCTGGTGCCTGCTACCCTAGAATTTGCACCCCAAGGATCCCCCTGCACCAGCTGCCAGGGCGGGCCACCATCTGTCCTCTCGAGGGTGGGTTGCATCGGGAGATGGCCAAGGAGTGGCAATTTGGGGGAACTCGGACGCGAAGGCTGGGACGGGCACCCGCGTTGGAGGAGACGCCCACAAGTGCTGAGTGGAGCCGGAGGTGGCAAGGGAAGGGGGCAGGGTGGGGGTGGAGGGCTGCGGTCCAGGCTTGCCCCATGCCGCCGCTGTCAGGCGCGGAATTCAAAGGAGGTTGAGAATTCTACATTCAAACCTAGCATGTGAGGTCGTCATGAAGATATATTTGTCAGGACCAAAGAACAGACCATATTTTTAAATTTGTTAGTTGGACGTGTAGCTATTAAATCTTTAGACTACTCATGCTATGTGGGCGTCCCTTTGTACTCTTGCCCCGAGCCCCTCACATGTTAGGGGTGATCCCGGAGAGAGAGAGAGATGGTTGAGATTCGTGGGGGACGTGGTGGCGTGGCCCAATTCAGACTGGGGCTGAATTGAGCAGGGAGCTCTGAACGTTGGTCAATTCTAGAGCAGACTTTTCCGGGCCCCGTGGCGTGGTACTTACCTTCTCTTAGGTCGGTGTGTTATGTCGGTCTCGTTTGCATGCCATCGTCTTTCTCTGGAGCCCCAGGAGAGCTGTGCAGTGACTAAGCTCCCTCCCTCCATCTCAGACAGCATCTTCCCTCCCCAAGACTTCCACCCCCCCGTGCTCAGGAGGAAGCCCTGGTCTGTGTCCGGCCGAGACCACGGCTTTGGGTACTCTCCTGGTCCCTGCGCTGGGGCAGCGTGGCCGTTTCTCGGACGCTCCCCGTAGACGTTCCTTCTGGCTCTCCAAATGAAAACATGAAAATAACCAGGCCAGTGAATCCCAACCATTTGAATTAACAAGAGCTCCACGCTTTTCTGTAGGTGACAATAGATGTCAGTAGCGGAATGAAGCTTTTTTCCCTTTTCAGAGCCCTGTGTCGTGTTGTTTCCAGTTTAAACAAGCTCTGGTCGGCTTTCCTTCCTCTGGTTTGTCGTGGCATCGGTTGTGAGTTTCTACCCTACCTTCTGGGTCAAGGATAATAAATTCAGTATGGTGGCAGGACGGTGAGCAGAGGGAGGCACTAGGCAGCGTTTTACAATTTGCCAACGGATGAGTGTTTTTGTGTTTGTTTGCGCCTTAAGTCTTGATTTGATTTTGAAATACCTTCTATCCTCCCATCCTATTTGTTATGACAGATTTTTAAAGTTAAAATGAACTAAATTAAATGTATTTAATGCATTTTTAGAGGGTGTACAGCCCTCCTTCATTTTTCATTTTTTTTTGGAGATGGAGTCTCGCTCTGTCGCCCTGGCTAGAGGCCATGGCGTTAGCCCAGCTCACAGCAACCTCCAACTCCTGGGTCAAGCTATTCTCTTGCCTCAGTCTCCTGAGTAGCTGGGACTACAGGCGCTCGCCACCCCAACTGGCTATTTTCCTATTTTTAGTAGAGACACGGGGTCTTGCTTTTGCTCAGGCTGATCTTGAACTCCTGAACTCAAGCAATCCTCCTGCCTCGGCCTCCCAGAGTCTTAGGATTACAGGTGTGAGCCACTGCACCTGGCCTAATCCTCCTTCAGAAAGCTGACCCTGGCAGTTTGGCCAGCCCAGGCTGGACGGTGGTGGGTTAGTTCTTTAGCTGCCTTCAAATGGGAACTTTTTCCAATATCAGGGCTCAAATCTTCCTCATAGCATCCCTTCTTGTCTTTCCCATCTCTTCCAGTTAAGAGAGTTCCAGGGGCCCCACAAGACCCTCCCCATTCTTTTGTCACTCCAAAGCCCCCTCTGAGGAGCAAGGGTCCCTGGAGCAGGGTCATGTCCGTTTCAGGCTGCACACTTCCATGGGGAGAACTGGAACCCTGCAGTGTGTTTGGGATGCTGAGTGGGACTGGTTTATTCCAAAAGAGAAAACTCAAGGACGTCGTGTTCTCTGTCTTCAAATATCTGAGGGGCTGTCATGCTGAAAAGGGAAGTGTTGTTGGAGTGTGAAGGAAGAGGTGGATTGAAATTCAGCTTGCAGAAAAGGCTCTGCCAACGAATGCTGCCTGGCGCTGGCCAGGGCTATCTTTGGAGGAGGTGAGCCCCCTGTCACTGGAGGCGTACGAGTGAGTAGCAGAAAGGGATATTTAAGAGGGGCCTCCTGACTTAGAGAGTGGGACATCCCACTATATGGCGTCTAAGCCTTCCATCCCCCAACTCTGAGACTCTGTGGCTTTAGGACTGTTTTAACTGGGATGCCAGGAGTTGGGAAAGCAATTAAAGAAATCCACTGAAGTGAGGACCAAGCTATAAAAAAAATCTTTATTTCATGTACCAGGATTTTTTTTTTTAGTTTTCTGCTTTTTAAAATTTTTTCTGTTAACAGTCTGAAAAAAAAAGGACCCACCAAGAAAATAAAATGGAGGTTAGTTTCTTGAACTGGTCTGAGCTGGACATGAGCAATCGTCCACCCTGGGAAGCGGCGCCCTTGTAGTCCTGGTCCTGGCTCCCCCCTCCTGGCCCCCTAGCCCTTTCTTGGCCATGCTGGTGTCACCCCCTCACCCCACCCCATGGCTTTCTTCCAGCAGCCCTAGGACCCAGGCCTTGCAGCCTGGGGAGAAGCAATGACCATCTTCCCAGGCGCTCCGCCAGAACTCAGAGAGATGGGACCAGTTTTCCTCTTCGGACAGCGCCTGCCTGGTTGCAGTTTTTGTGGGGCCTCTCCCTTCTCCCTAGTCCTTGATCCGTTGGGGTTTGGAATCTGGTGGGGTGGTGGGCAAGGCGGGGGAGGGATAGATGGCGCTTCACGAGAGTGAGAACCACCTGGCTGCCACCATACTTTGGATTGGTTCCCTTGGCTCTGCCTCCCTGCGCACCTCTGGGCTGGGCTGGCAGATGTTCCGCCTCGTGCCTCCGGCTGAGCTGCAGAGCTCCAGTTGCTGCTGACCTGGGAAAAGGACTTTCCTTTCCCAGACTAAAGACAGGAAGGGCAGCTGGGAATGTGCAAGCTCTAAAAGGCTTGCTAGCCTCTCCCTATAACTCCCAGAGAGCTCAACCTCAGGGCAGGCCGGGGTGAAGGAAGATGAAAACCGAGGGAGACTCTCGGACGCTGATGGAGGCAGGGCCTTTCTGAATTTCTAGCTTGGGAAGGCTGTTGGATTTCTCTCAGTCTGAACTGGCCCTTGTCACTCTGGGCAAGAAAGGAGAGAAACCCATGATGTCCCCAGACTTTAGTCTGTGGGGCAAGTTTAACTTTTGGGGTTGGTCCTCACACTTGGACCAAACTTTGCTAAAATTCTCCTCCATCTCCCCACCCTTAACCCCTGCCAGCAAACCTTGGTAGATCCTCTTTTTCCTGGACCCCCGAAGACAGTGGGTGCCCTGGTGGCTGATCCTTCTCCCAAGAAAGCCTCCTTCATTCTCCACGACCAGGGTATGGCATTAAATCAAGGGGACACAATATGAAGAGTGGCTTTGGGGACCTCCATCTTTCCCTATTTAACCGAATGGCAGGATACGTTTGCTCATGTGTGTGTAATTTTTGCTTTGACATTGGATGTGGGGACAGGGGGTTGGGGAGCACAGTGAGGAGGCATATGGGATATGTGTGTGTGTGTGTGTGTGTGTGTGTGTGTATGCATGTGTCTGAGAGGTTGACTGGCGATTTGGGAATGTTCTCAATGTCTGGGGACTTGGTGGCAGCTCTTTTGGTCATCCCTGGCATATCCTCTGGGCAGGTGGCAGGTCTTAAAAGTCACAGATACGTAGAATAAGAATGGGCCTTTGGAGCTCATCTGAGTCATCCACATGCTTATGCAGGGGGAAACTGAGGCCCAGAGAGGCCGCACAGCAAGGAATTCCAGAATCCAGCCCTGGATTCTAATCTGGTACCCTTCCCACGCATGCAAGCACTGTGTGTGTGTGTGTGTGTGTGTGTGTGTGTGGTGTGTTGGGAGGGCTCATGTGAGCATAGGGGCCAATGTGAAGCTGTTGTCCATGGCTTTGGAGGGGCGTTAGCTGGTTTTTTGGAGCCATGCCCCTGGCTGCGTGTGGGATGGAAAGGTTTAGACTGAGTGTGTCCCTGTGAGCGATGGCAGCACTGGGCTTAGGGGACTGTGTGTGTGTGTGTGTGTGTGCACGCACGTGAGTGGGGCGTGTAGGCTCCTTCTCTATGGGATTCTGTCTGAGGAAGCCACCTTCCATCACAGAGACCCCCTGTGGCTCGCTGGGGCCCTCCTCCTCTTCCTCCACCTTCAAGCCCAGCTCTGATCTCTCATAACGGTTTTGTTTTCTTGTAAATGGATTTGTATATTTGTTTTCTGTTTTTTTCTTTACAAGTTCCCTGCTAAATTTTAAGACCCCCAACCCACCCCATTTTTTGTTTTCACAGTTTAAAGCTGGAAAAGAATTAAAAGAAAAATACTATCTGATTTTCTTGCAAGTAAATCCACTTATTATATATTTACATTTATTTATAGTCTGTGGTTTTTTTATTTTAAAAAAAAATCACCACTTGTTTTTCCTTTTTTCTTTTGTAAAAAGAAACCTTTTTGCAGTGTCATTGTTGGACCCGCTGGGCCCCGAGGGGGCGTCAGTGAGTCCAAGGACCCCCAAAGGGTCAGTGAACCCCCTTCCCAGGAGACTGGGGGCCTATGAGTCTTGGGGTCCACCATCGCCCCAGGGTCATCAGGTGGCCCCGAGGTGAGGAGTGAGGAGGGAGAGCTGCTTTATATCCCCCGGGGGGTGGGCGTCTCCTGACCCCAAGGACAGGAGCTTGGGGGTGGTGACCCCAAGAGGCTCACCCTGAGGATTCCGGGGTACCCGGCATCTCGGTAAGCCACCGGCAGCCATCCCCTCTCCTTTCCTTTCCTCAAGGCCTAGGAAGTCATCACAGTGGGTTAAGGACCATTAAGGACTGGGAACCCGGGGCTGGGCGAGCCCCGGTGCACCCCCCTCCAGGCACCTAATGGACAGGAGGGACCAAGGACTCGGGTCACCTGGAGGCCTACAATTGCCCCGTCAGTGCTGGGCGGGGCTGGCTTTTGAGCTGCTGAGCCCTTCCCAGCGTTGCAGGGACACCTGCCCCGGGGCTCCAGGGACCTGGCAGTGACCACAGGCTCACCTGGCCCTGGGGCCGCTGAGTCTTCACCCTCAACTCTCCCAGGGAGGCAGGGCCCGCTGGGGTCAAAGGGAACAGAAAAGTAACTCTCCCCGCATTAAGAAAAAAAAAAAAAAAGGAAAAGCAAAGAACAAAGTAACATAACCCCTGATAGATACAAAGGACTGTCCCTTTCCTTTCTGTCCCTTCTCATTTTTTGCTTTAATGTTATCTTGGTTCCCTTTTATGTTTTCATTTAAATTGGTTTTTATTAAATGTTAAAATAATGGTACATGGGAAATCATGCATTTTCTTTTAGATTTATTTTCTATTTTTAATTTTTTTATTCCTCTCGCTTTTTTTTAAAGTTTGTTTTTCTTCCCTCATTTATATTTTGTCACATTTCCTGTTGTTTTGCTTCTTTGTTCCTCATATATTTTGTTCTCTCTTTTTTTTTTTAAATTTACTTGTTACGTTTTTCTCTTTTTTTGTTTTCTGTTTTTTTGTTTTTTTGTTTTTTTTGCTTTTGGAAGGTCTCCCCCCGGGATAGTGTGGGTGCCCTCCCCGCCCCGCGCCGCCCCTGCCCCTCGGCGGCCACGCCCTGCTCCCGGCTGTGCCCGGCGTTGGCGAGGCCCGGTCTTCATACGGGGGTGGTCCGGCGGTTGGCTGTGTTGGAGTGGAGAGAGTCCTTGTTCTCCTTCTGGATACAGTTGTGAACTTGGAGGAAGCTGTTATCCCTGTCGGAGTTGTAGGTGGCGGTGGGCGTGGTGGCGGCCTTCAGGGGGTCCCTGCTGAGGGTGTACATGGAGATCTCCGTGGACGGCAGGGTGTTGAAGCCCTTGATGCCCACGGGGGAGGCGTCCCTGGAGTGTGGGGGCTCCGTGGAGCGCGAGCTGGAGCGGCTGCGGCGCTGGTAGCGGTAGCGGTAGCTGGGGATGCGGGTGATGGCAGAGGCCTGGAGGTAGTCCGTGGCGCGGGCCGTGGCCCGCAGCTGTTTGTGCCGGTCGATAAACATGTGCACGGCCAGCACCCCGACCATCTCGGCGATGATGAAGGACAGGGCCCCGAAGTAGAAGGACCAGCCGTATGAGTAACTATTCTTTTTGGAGTCGCTCTTGGAGGGGTCTCCGGCATTGGCAGATATGTACACTATGATGCCAATGATGTTACTCAGACCTGCGGGGCATGGGGGGGAGTCGGAGAGGAGGACGTTAGTTTCTCAGGGAGACATCAGCCACTTGACAGGATGAAAGGGTGGGCCTTCCCGGGATTTGCGTTTTCGTGGGGAACAGGTGGGCCCATGCAGAGGGGCACTGGCAAGCTTCCCTTTAACCTGATATCATTCCACTGGGAGGGGCTGCAGGGAAGAGCTGACGGCAACAGACGTGGCAAGAGCAGGGAGGAGAGGGGCATTCTACAGCACAGTGAGTAAAAATAGTAATTATAGGTATTGTTTATGGAGCGTGTACTATCAGCCTTCGTTGCTTGGTACTTTACAAGCCTATCACAGGTGCACAACAAGCATAGCGAGGTTAAGTGAGGGAGGAGAGGGCGGCTGCACAGGGACCTGAGGCTGGTGTAGCAGGGGGTTGAGACCAGCTCCAGCAGCCAGACCGCCTGGGTTCGGAGCCCTGGCAAATTAACTTAGTCTGAGTTCCCAGATCTGTTAAGTGGGGACAATGACAGGCCCGCTCCTCTGAGGCCATGGGGAGGGTGACGTGGGTGAACACCTGTGAGTCCTCCTTAGACGTTGGTCATTCTTATTAAATGGCTCATGCTACAACCAGGTTCTTCTTCTAACATCTGAAGCAGGTGTGACTCATCTGTCATGAACTGGGCTCAGAACTGTGGCTGTGGGTGCCTGCCTGCTCCCACCTGGGTAGGATGGTGAGGGGAGGGTCCTGTCTTGGTTTCCATGGAGCTGGGCATCAGGCAGGGGTTCAGGGAATGGGGAGGCAACGTGCTTGTCCTGTCTCCAGCCTCGTTGTCACTTTTTGTACCGGGACGGGAGAGGGTAGGTGGGGAGAGGCCCAGTACCCTGAGAGGGACCCAGGATTTTGGCCCTTCTCCAAGTGGTGGTAGGAAAATGGGCCATGGGCTAAGGGTTGGGGTCTGGAGATGCTCCTGGAGGACTCGGTGGGGGGTTTGGGGATTGCTACAGGGCAGGGGCCTGCACAACCTTCCTTCCCTGCAACACGACCTGTTGCAAGGCCTGGCGCTGCCTGTCCTTGTCCCCCTCCCCTCTCTGCCAGGTCCTCCTGGCCCCCCCCCCCCACCTGGCATCCAAACCTCAGCCTTCTCCCCACTGAGGCCCGGACTCCAGCCTGCTGGGCGGGGTGACCGTTACCTGCAGACACGAAGAAGATGCCGGCACTCAGGATGATGTTGTGTCGAGTCTTGTAGAACTCGCTGGCGGCGATGCACAGTCCACCCATGAACAGCAGAATCACACTCAGGATCGGGAAAATGCTCGAGGCCCTCACGGCCCCTGCGGAACACGGAGGGGCAGAGAGAAAGAGAGCGGGGTGACTGTGAGACCGAGAGGTGCAGGAGGGAGGCAAGAGAGCAGCCCCTAGATCTGAGGGTTCATGGATGTAGCCCCGGAGTTGAGGCTGCTCGGCACTATCAGGGAGGGAGAGCGAGTGAGCTCCTCCACTGCGTCAGGATCAAACTCCAGCACCTCGTCAAACACATGGAGCCCTGTGTGACTTGGCCTCTGTCTACCTCCAGCCTCATGCTTCCTGGTCCTCATGTTCTGTCTTGTCCAGCCACAGCAAACTTCCCAGGGCATGCCATTTTATGCTGCTGCATTTTATGCATTTTATGACTTTTGATGTAGTGAGCTTTCTTACTGAAATGTCTTTCCTGGCCTTCACTCAGCAAACTCCTGTTCATCCGTCAAAACCCAGCTCAAAGTTCACTCCTCTGTGAAGCCTTCCCTGACTTCCTTAGTCAAAGTTATGAACTCCCTCCTCTGCGCTTTGGGGCACTTGGGCACATTGATAGGCAGTGTGGTATAGTGGTTAGGTGGAACCATGTGGCCTCAATTTGAATCTGGCTCTAGCGTTTATTAGCTGTGTAAGTTTGGGAAAGTTATCTCACCTTTCTGTGTGTCAGTTTGCTCATCTGGAAAACAGGGATGATAATAGTGCCTGCCTCCCAAGATTGTTGTGACGATTAAATGAGTTGAATCGGGTAATGCACGTAGGTAAGTTCCTGGGGCATGTAGTAAACATTCAATAAATGATAGCTATTGTCGTAACTACTTATTTATACGTATGCCTCCCCCATGAACTATGGGACATGAGGCAGAGACCGCGGCTTTTTACAGTTTCTCCTCTCTGTCTGAGGACACGGCAGGTTGCCAATACAAGCTCAGAGTGAATAAATGTGGTGAGGTGGTCCAGGAAAAGGAAGAAGCAGGCGCATTGCAATGGAAAGAGAAAGTGAAAACAAAAATCCTTCGGGATGAGGTAAGAAGGAAGGATTAACAAACAGGACAGGAAAGAAAAAGAAAAGAGTATTTTAACGAAAAGGGAGACATGGACAGAGGGTGAGGGCCGCAGCTCCCACGTGTGGGGGGCAGGAAGAGGGCGTGGGGGGCCAGGGCTGGGGGAGCGGCAGCTGGTGGGGCTGCGTGTTTGTGGGGCAAGTGTCCCCTGGATGAGGACGCAGAGGTGTGGCGTCCTCCACAAAGTTTCTTTGCAGAGTACAGAGTTGTTTTCTATTCAAATTCAAATAGGCAGTGTGTGGCCACAGAACTGGACTCCTTGTCCTGGGAGCGGTGGGCCAGGCAGGCGGCTGGTGTGGACTGTCAGGCGGTTTCTGAATGCTCTGCCCTCTCCGCCTGGACGTGGTCCTCGCCTGCTGCAAAGGGGATCGGGCGTAAAGAAAGGAGAGGGGCTGTGTGGCTTCCGAGGGGTGGCAGGTGCTGCTCAGAGGGGCAGGGCGGGCTGCGCCCTCAGAGCAGGTGACCTCGAGGCAGCCCAGGGCCTGATGTGTCCCGTTCAGCCCGTCTGCTTTGGGGACACGGACGCTCCCACTGAGCCTTTGTGCCAGCAGCGGGAAGGAGCGCCAGCTGCGGACGGAGCTGGGATGCTTGCGTGTGCATGCACACACGTGTGTGCAACGAGAGCCCAGGCATGTGTGCACAGATGGAGGGAGGCAGGAAGGGAGGGGGAGGTCTGCTGTGCCGCAGCCGGCAAAGAATGACATGGAGGAAACAGAACTTCTTCAGAAGGTGCCCAAGTGGCTCATGATTTTGCTCTATATAATGGCGACCAGCGGGGAATGCAAACGGAAGCCTCTTCAGCGCAGCAGAGCCAACCCGAACACCAGCCTCTCCTGGAGGAGGCCTCTTTGCCCAGAAAGAAGGCAATAGCGGGGCAGCCAGTGAGTACCACGGTGCCTGGGCCGGCTGCACTCCGCGGGCCCCCCATCCAGGCTGGGAGGGAGGCTGGTTTAGGAGCAAGTGCAGAAGTCTCTGGAAGGAGGGCTTTCTGGCTGGGCAGTGTCACAGACTGAATGGGGACTTGGAGTTAGTTATATCTGGTGTTGAATCATGGCTTTGTCACTTACTAACTGTGTGACCCGTAGACTCTGAGCCTCAGTTTCCCCATCCTGTAAGATGGGAATAATAATAATAATATCCAGCTGGCAGGCCTTGCTGCTCCAAGTGCAGTCCGAGGACACTGGCGTCACTGGAGAGCTTGTTAGAGATGAGGACTCTCAGGGCCCGGCCCAGAGCTACCAAGTCAGGATCCATATTTTAAGGAAAGCCCTATAGCGAGATTTGTGTGCACGTGCAAGTTTGAGAAGTGCTGTTATAAGGTTGAAATTGGGTGACATCTGTAATGTGTCTCATGCTACAGAGTATACAGTAAAAGGCAGCAACTTTTATTTCTGCAGTCCTTCCTCCTTTAGTCCAGATACAATTTCCTTGTAAATTGTCCTGACTTCCCACAAAGCCTGGTGTGGTCTTGGTACCAAAATCTATCACAAGGAGCAGAAAGTATCTGGTTTGTTCAATGAATAAATATTTATTAGTCTCCTATGAGTAAGCAGATGGCACTTCACAATACCTGCTAACATTTGTGGGCATCTCCGGGTGCCAGGCCTTGTTCTAAGTCCTTATGTGGATTAACCCATGTAGGCCTCATACCAGCCCCATGAAGCAGCGGACCTTGGCTTCAGGGAGATTCCAGATCCCTAAAGCAGGCATTGGGACACTTTTTCTGTAAAGGGACAGACCGTAAATACTTCTGTTTTTGCTGGCCATATGGTCTCTGTTCTCAACTCTGCCGTTGCAGCAAGTAAACAGCCATACATGATGTGTAAACAAATGAGTGTGGTTGTGTTCCAATAAAACTTTATTCACAGAGTCAGTTGGTGGGCTGGATCTGGCCTGCTGGTCGTAGTTGGCCACCTCTGGCTGGGAGTGTATGCTGTACTGGGAAAAAGCCGTGTGGCCCGAAGCAGGCAGGTGCTTTGCTCCTGACTAGCTGTGAGTCCGGGAAATAAACACGGACTGAGCGCCCGCCACTGTGCCAGGCTCTGGGCTGGGCACGGGAGGCATACAGGGTGCAAACTCAGCCCTGGTCCATGTCTTCATAGAGCTTACGTTCTCATGGGGGAGATGTGTGTTTTCAGGTAATGACACACCTGGAATAAAGTGCTTGGAGAGAAAGGTGCCTGTGTGGCACCACGAGGGTGTGTGACAGCTACTGTCCATCGAAAGCATAGTGTGTGCCGGGCAGTATTTCAAGCACTGTACATACACTAACTCATCAGTTTTCCTCACGACTCTAGGAAATACATGTTACAGATTAAAACCGAGGGAAGGAGAAGTGAGCCATTTTCCTAGGGTTTGTGAAGGCAGGCAGGCTGACTGTCGTGTCTGTGCGTCTAACCACTGCACTCCCTGCTTTCAGGCTCTGTACTCGCTGCCTCTGAGCTCCTGGGGGGGTCAGGAAGTGCTCCCCAAGGAGCTGATGGTGCAGCTGACTCCGACGAGTAAAGAGATGCTCACCCGGAAGAGTGGAGGCAGGGCCAGGGCTGGAAGGGGCATGGCTGGTCCAGGGACCTGGAGGAACAGAGGAGCCAGTGGAAAGGCTTGGGGAGAACTAAGGCAGAGGAGACAGGCAGGGCCAGGCCACGCAGGGCCCTGTGGGTTGTGCTAAAGAGCTTACCTTTATCCTAAGCATGATGGGAAACATTAAAGGGCTTAGGACAGGCAGGGCTGTCATGATCTGATTTGCATCTTAAGCAAATGGATTATGAGGGGGTCAGGGTGGCTGCGGGGAACCAGTGAGAAGGCTACTGCAGTTGACCAGACAGAGAGATGGGGTTTGGCCCAGGGTGGGTGCCAGGGGTGTGGACAGAGGTGGCAGGGTTTGAGAAATGGTTAGAAGGTGAACTGAGGCTGGCTGGCTGGATAAAGGTAGAGAGGAGGGTGGAATTGAGGATAACTTCTAGGTTTCAGACTTGCAAGCTGGTTGGAACAAAACACTTACGGAGGTTGGGAGAGGACAAAGCCTAGGAGTGAAGGGAGAGGCGGAGGAAGAGGCGGGAGAAATCAAGGTTTGGTTTGGGACATGCCGAGTTTGAGATGCTTTGGGGACAAGCACGTGGAGTGTGGAAGGGACAGCGGGTGGGCCGGTGTGGGGCACGGCGGTGTGCATGGTGGGAGCTATAGAAACACAGGTGAGCACAGGGGAGCTTGTCCAGGGACGAGGAGAGGCTCAGGCCTGGGACTTGGAGAGCCCGGTGTTTAGTGACTGGCTCGAGAAGACCTTGGGCAAATCACGTAGTATCCCTTGGCCCTTCCTTTTCTGTAAAATGAAGATGAAAACCCTAACTCAGTCTGCCTTACAGTGTTGTAGTAAGTTACATTAAATAGGAAAAAGAATGCGGAAGCTTTTGAAAATGCAGAATGTTGGTAAACTATGAATAATTTATTATTTTCTATGCTGACGACGGAAACGAGGTGCCCCCTAAGTGCCCAGGAGGGAAGTGACATCTTGCCTTCTGGAGGGGACGCCCTGAGCTACAAATTCTTTGCTAACCCTCTTGCTGGCCCAACTCCCTAGACGAGTCATTCTGTGACCTGGTGCCTCAGTGGGCCCCAGCCCCTATGGCTGTCGTGCTGTGAGATGGCTCTTCATGGTGGGCACAGGCGGAGGACGGGGCAGAGGCTGCACGCGGGGTCCCTGCTGTTACCTGGCTCCGTCTGGGAGAGGAAGGGGGCTGGTGGCTGCTGTGGGTGGGGACGTGGGGGCAGGGGGAGGTCAGGTGACCTGGGCCTGCGGCTGGTTCCTTGCCTGGCTCCCCGTGGGACCTTCCTCTGGCCTCAGATCTGCACTCTGATGGGGCGGAAGAAAAGATCTCTAAGGTCCCGTTCCTCTTTGACAGTCCTGTGCCCCCTGGACCTCTCCTCAGGGCCCACCCAGCCAGGCCCCGCTGCCACCCCACCTGCTCCCTGTGCTTTAATCAAAACAGTCACCGTAATCAGGAATGTGGAGGGCAGGCTCCCTGTTTTCTGGGCATGGGGTTAAGCTCTTTATGTATGTTGTCCCATTTGGGGTTCGAGCCATTCTAATGGGATAGAATCACACATGTGCAGGGTTGGGAGGAACTTTCTAGGCTCCTGGACATCTCTCCCCTTCTTCTCCTTCCACGCTGTGCTCGATGGTGTAGCTACTGACCATGAAAAGGGATGGGTTGCAAAACATGCCTTTGTGTGTGTGTGTGTGTGTGTGTGTGTGCGCGCGTGTGAGAGAGAGAGAGAGAGAGAGACCTGCAAGAAGAAAGAAGAGTAGAAAAAGATGGCGGGCGAGAGGAGGAAAGAGAAGTCAGAGAGGGGGTTAAGAGCATCAGCTCCAGATGCAGACTGCTTAGGGTCTCACTCTGGCCCTCCCACTGGCTATGTGGCCACTGTGCCTCACCTTTCTCATCTGTATAATGGGGACAGTGACCATCTCTACCTCCTAGGGTGGTTGTGAAGATGAATTAAGATAGTGTCTCAAGTGTCAGGCCTGGCACCTAGTCAAGTGTTGAACAAACGTTTGCTATATATAATAATGTATGAAAAGCATCTTGGGAGCCCTGTGAGCTAACTTTGGGAGCACCATCTGTGCAGGATGCCGGATGTGTTCCCATTTCCTGCTGTCTGTAGAGACTGGTGACCAGTTGCACAAGCTCAGGAGAGAGGCTGCCTGAGTTCACCCTCCTAGCCCTGTCACGGGGCCACCAGTGCCTCAGTTGTCCCATTTGCCACATGGAGATCATAAGCACCCCTGGCTCGTAGGGTTGCTATGAGGAGTAACTGAGCAAACACATCTGAAGCTATGAGGATAGTGTCCAGTCCCTGGGGAGCACAGCACGCGTTAGCTATCGTGATAGCAGAGCACACTGTTCGGGTGGCCGAGGTTGGTGTTTATTAAAGTGCAGGCTGTGACTCATTACTAGGTCGGGAAAGCAGTGTAGTGGCTGCAAGCAACACTGAAGTCAATGAACTAGGACAGAACGGAAACTGCCGGCCGTGTGTGTGCGCAAAGGCCGGCCACCGTCTGGGGGACGTTTTGCTCTGGTTCTGTGGGTGCTAGTGAGCACCGGGCGCAGCTCGGGGTGCCACCTGACCTCGGGACGTGGTCTCGGCAGTTTCAGCCCGTGCTGGGGCTCTGGGCAGACAGCCGGGCGACGGCCTGGACAACGCTCTCAGTTTGTAGGCGCTGTCCCAGAGAGCGTGGTGGCCCTTGGGAGGTCATTTCTCCTCTTGGGCCTCGTTTGCCCCTCTTCTGTGAAATGGGAGCGTGGAGCTGGGTGGCCCTAAAGGCGTGTCTGACTCCATCGTCTAACTCTCAGGAGCTGGGATGAGGTGTCATTGTACTTTTAAAACTCTGGGGAGTGGGGAGGTCCCTCATGCTGTCCCCCTGGGGCAGCTGGGAGAGCCAGCAAAGCACCACTGAAGGGAGACTCAGAGAAGGTGTGGAACTTGCAGAAGCCTGCAGAGCGGAGCACACCTCGAATTCAGGCCCTTTTAGTCTACGTCCCAGATGGGACCTTGACCCCTGGTTTCCCCTTACGTCCTATGCTGGGGTCCCTGGGAATTGCCTCGACGCCCGGTGGGGCCCGCAGAGGTGGGCCTGGGGATGGGGGCAGTGGGTAGGAGGGGCGTTCCCCGAGACCAGGAAAGGTGGCTTTGGCCCAGTTTGGGACCCAATATCCACCTCTGTCCTCATTCTGGGAAGAGGGTGAACGTGCCAGGTGCCCTAGGGAGGTGGCACCTCATTACTCACTCAGCAAGCGCCTCCTGGGCCTGACCCTGGGACAGGCCCTGTGCTGGGTGGGGGTGGGGGAGGGGCGGGTGGGAGGAAGGTGCTCTATTTGCAGCTACTCCACTTGGTGTCCTCAAGCTGTTCACAGTCCGGGGGGAGGAGAATCCTTAACAGACACCAAGACAAAACAGATCGGTAAACAGAGCAGTCGTCTCTGCACACAGCAGCCCCGTCCTACATTCCTGGCTGCAGAGAAAGCGGCACTGTTCACCCATCTCGTTTCTCCAGCCGGGACTCCTAGACTTCTGCAAGTCCTCTGTCTCCCTCTGTCTCTCTCTCTGTCTCTCTCTCTCTCTGTCTCTCTTTCTCTCTCTCTTTCTCTCCTCTCTATCTTATCTCCCCCATCCAGGCTGCCAGTAAATTCTGCCGCCTCTGCCTCCAAATACATCTAGAGTCCAACCCCTTCCCAACCACGTCTCCACTCCTGGGCCAAGCACCTGCTTTTTTAGCGTGGATTGTGGCCCTGGTGTCCTCCCTGCTCTTCTCCTGCCCAGACTCTACAGTAACGAACATGCGACTGTAGGCAGCGCTCCCGCAGAAGCCTGGACATCAGACTACATCTGTCCTATGCTCAAAACCCTCCTATGGTCCCATCTCAGAGGAGAGCAGAGGCCCACAAGTCCTGCCTCTCACCCGCCTCCTTATGCCACTTAGCCATGTGGCCTGCTGGCTGTGCCCGAGCCTGCCAGCCCTGGACACGTTGCACTGGCTGTTCCCTCTGCCTGAATGCTCTCCCGGGATATCTGCACCACCCACCGCTCCCTCACCTCCTCAGGTCTCTGCTTGGATGTCTCCTCTGCCCTGAGGACGTTCTGAACTTCTGACCTTCTTATTGACCTTCTTATTGCAAACTGAAGCCCCCTCTCGGCCCCCTTCCTGCTTACTCTCTGTCCCTTGAACTTACTCGCTGTGTCACCTATGATGTGAGCACCAAGAATAGCAAATGCTACCAAGTGGCCACCTTGCTCTGGGCTGGAGTGAAGAGCTGTCTGCTTCTAACTCAGTCCTCGTTGCAACCCTAGGAGGGGACCCGCGAGCGTCATCCACATTGTGAGGAGTCTGAGGCCCAGGGAGGCCAGCCGGGAGGCTGTCTGCACTGGGCTTGAGCCCTTTAGTGTGTGGCAAAGCCTGCCGTTACGTTCTCCAGCCTCCTACCAGCGGCAGCATTCTGGACATGTATCCCCCAAATACCCCTTGCGCTGGTCCTGCCTGCCCTGGCTGCCTCCTGGCCCCCTGGTGGCTTCTGCTCCTGGCTGTTGGCTTCCAGTGAACCCCTGGGAAGGTACCGACTCCAAGTGCGGTCAGGTGCATCTCTCGTGTGTTGTGGGGTGGGGGGGTGAATGGGGCATAGGTTTTGCCCAGGGTCCTGCCTCCCCTGCCCCTGTGTCCACTTCTGCCTCTGGGGAGAATGGCCTGGTGATCGGCATGTTAAGGCCTGATATGGCAGCTCTGCTGTGTGTGTGGGGGGCGGAGGGGGGTTGTGGGCAGCAGCCCGCTCCCCTCCCCCTGGAGGAGGTATGTTAAGACAGCGGCCAGCCCTGGGCCCCTCACCCAGACTCCAGCCCTAGGCTCTGAGTGTGGAGTGGGGTGACCCGACCCCACTCTGCAGTCCCGGACTACAAGTGGCCATAATGGAGCAGAGACTTTGTGGTCCGGTACACAGTTGGTGCTTAATACATGACTGTGAATCTTCTTCCCCCACTCCAAATCACAACGGGACAGCAAGGAGACACCAAGGCCCCTCTCCTGGACACAACACACACACAAAACACTCAGGGACCCACAAACACACAGACAGACACTCAGACGCACAGACAAGCAGGCGCCAAAGGCACAGGACAGTACAGACTCGTGCCATCGTGCGCAAAGGCAGACGCGCTGACGCACGCCGACACTCATGCAAAGTCACACCCTGTCACCACCGCCTCCGATTGTCACCAAGCTCCTCAAGTCTGTGGACAGTGAGGGCAGATGATGCGGAGGCCACCACAGCAGACACACCCGACGGGCCCACCGCACTGTCAGGAAAAACTAGTCACCATTTGTTACCGGTAAGCCAGGGAGAGGCGGGCACGCTGGCCACGCCTTCATGGGGCCCAGATGTCGTGGGGCCCAGCGTGGTGACCAAGGGCCCCTACAGCCGTCTCTCCCGTCACTAGGGAGCCCCGGCTGTGTGATTCGGGAGAGGCTGTGGGACTCCTCCAGCACTCATGGGCACTTCCTCAGTACTCGTGCCCGTTCCTTCTTTCATTTGTCCCATCAGATACTAATTGGGTACCTTCCTTCTGCCAGGCCCTCCAAGAGGGGCGGGACAGCGCCTGAAGCTTGGCCTGCTGGCTTGGGAGTGAGGGAGCCCCAACATCTCTGCCGCCCCTGGAGACAAGCTCTGGCCTCTGTCCAGTCAGGCCTTTCTGGCATTCTCTGTCCTTCCTCTCTGCTCCACATCCTCAGTCCTGCAGCTGCGGAAATGAGGGTGGCAGCATTACACAGGCCACCTCAGCCTCCTTGCTGGGGCCCCTCATCTCCTTGGCCTCTAAGCCTTGGTGGCCGGGGGCTCAGTGTCCAGGCCTCTCCTCTCCTCTCTCTGTGCCACTCCAAGCTTGGTGAGCTCATCAAGTGCCATGCTTTAAATGTCATCCACCCGCTGACACCCGGCAAATTCCTACCTCTGCCCAGGGGCTCCCTTGTGAACCCCAGACTCCAGGCCCACACCGAGTGCCTGACATAGCCCCAGGAAATCCCATGGGCATCTCTAGCTTAATGTGACCAACATTGGGCCTGTTCCTTGACCATGGGCAAAAGCCTTGGAGTCACCCTTGACTCCTTTCTTCCCCTCAAAATCCACAGGCAGCCTATGTGTCCCGTACATGGTGCCCTGGAAGCATGATCAGCATCTGGTCCTGTTTCACCCTCCTCACTGCCGCCACCCTGGTTTGAGCTGCCATCGCCTCTTGCCTCGATTGTCGCAACAGGCTCCTAACTCTTCTGCTGGCTTCTGCCCTGGTCCTCTTTCAGTCTCTTATAAGCAACCAAAGGGTCCTGTTCAGAAGTGAGATGGTGTCCCTTAATCAGAGAAAACCCCCAAGTCTTTGGGGGCACAACTGGGGTGTCCTTGGGGCCTCCCAGCACTTGCTCTTCCTTACTCCTCCTTGCTCACTCCATTCCCACCCTGCTGGCCTCAATCCTGCTCCTCAAACATTCCAGGCACACTCCCACCCCAGGGCCTTTGCACTTGCTGTCCTCTCTGCCTGAAACAGTCTTCTCCCAGATACCCATGTGGCTCACTCTCTTACCTCCTTTGGATCTTTGTGCAAACTTCTCAGGGAAGACTTTGTTGGCCTCACCCCCACTCTGGAATTCCCTATCCCCCTTCTTGCTTTATTTTTCTCCATATCACTTGTGGAAATCTAAGATACTATATCATTAACCTGTTAATTTCGTTATGGTAGATTGCAAGTGCCCCCAAGACCATATCCTTAGCACCTGGAAGAGAGCCTGGCTTACAGGGGGCTGTTCCATGAAGATTTGTGGAAGGTATGAATTGCTCACAGTTACAAGTGAAGGAAGAAGCTGCACTTGTTTCATGGACCCTGTAGCTCACTACATGCCTGTAACAGGCATGTGCATTCCTGGCATGGCTCAGTCAGGTCCAGTTCTTCATTATACAGAGTTCTTGGGTTTAGGAATACTGTGGAGGCCAGTAACAGCAGGGAAAAAGTATTGGATTGTCCCACCTGGCTCACACCTCTGCTTCCCTGGGAAAAATTAATTTAGGAGCCACTTAGGAATATGGAAAATGGGGCCTAACTCCTCTGGCAGATGCTGTGTGTGGATTTGGCCCTGATTTTTGGGGAGGGAGAAGAGTTGCTTGACTGCGGCTTCCCTCTCCTCTCACCTCCATTCCTAACCTGAAACCCATCCCCAGCCCCACCTGGAGCACGCATGGCCTCCCTGCCTCTAAGTGACATCCCCTTTGTGCCCTCTGCCCCTCCCCCATCACTGCCCACTCTCCAGCCCTCCCAGACCTCTCTGGAACTTTTAGGGGCAAAGAGCAGGGAGGAGTGATTGTACACTTGCCTATTGCTGTTCCCCACTAGAATGTAACCTTCACCAAGGAGGGGGCTCCCTTGGTTTGGTGCCCTCTTGGATGCCCAGGACTGACAGTAGTGCCCAGTGCATAGTAAGTGCTTAGTAAACATATCGTCAGTGAATGAATTTATGAATCCTTTCAGAGTTCAAGCCTCAGCTCTGGTGCCACCTTCTCTAGGGACCCCTTCTGGAATGACTTCTTCTGGGCTGGGTTCGGGGGCAGTCTTCCTCAGCATAGTGTGCTTCCTTTTATCCCTGCGTGTGGCATAAGTATTAATATTAGGTTCATGGTCTGTCTCCAGGCGGCTAACCGGCAGGACAGAGGCTGCTTCTGCCCCTCTCACAGCCTCCTCTGCAGGTGGATTCGACAAAGCTGAACTCAGACCTGACTCAGGCCCCCCACCTGGGGTGCAGCCCCGCCCCTTCCTAGGCCAAAGCCCCGCCCACCTCTGGGAGCTGCTCTGCCCACCTCTGTGGCGCCCAGCTCTCTTCCTCTGGAAGCCTGTGGCCTGCATGCATTGTTCTTGGTGGCATTTGGCTATGATTTACTTGAGTGCTCGCTTACTCAGCCAGTCACTTCCTTGCTCAGTCATCAAAATGCATTATTGGGCAACTGTGCCCTGCCAGGCCCTGTGCTGGGTGTTTGGGGTGCAGAAATGAATGGGTCACAGTTCTGCCTTCAAGAAGCTCTCAGTTTCCTGGGCACGCATCAGTGAAATTGCAGCCAAGTGAGTTAATGGTGGAGATGGAGAAACCACAGGGTTCCGGGGAGGCCCCAGAAGGGCTTCGGAATCAAAAAGTGAGGAAGGGGGCGTGGGAGAGGGAATCCTAGAAACATTGTTCCTGTTTCCGGCTTCTCTCACCAAGGTTAGAGCTTCACAGAGGGTATAGAAACTCATTCCTTCCAGCTTAAAAAAACCATATGTGTTGTCTAGCCCTGGACTAGCATTTGATAGATCAGGGGCCAGCAAGCCATGCCAAATGCAGACTGCTGCTCATTTTTGTAAATCGAGTTAAGCTTTACTGGAACACAGCCACGTTCATTCGCTTCCATATTGTTGGCGGCTGCTTTTGTGCTACAAGGGCCGAGTTGAGTAGCTGGGACAGAGACTCTGCGGCCCTCAGGGCCTAAATATTTCTTGTCTGATCCTTTACAGGGAAAGTCTGCCAACTCCTGTTTTAGATGCTCAAAAAATATTGTCAGATTAAGTCAACCCCAATGAGACCCTCGGAATCCTGCACGGCTAATGGAGTCCAAGTCTTTTGTCCAGCGACATCAAAATGAACCAAACACTCTAAGCTCTTCTCTCTCTTCAAAGAGGAAATTGAGGCATTGAGTTGTTCGGAATTGCCACTGAAGAGTTCTATATCTTTCCTTTATTTGACGAAAAGCATTTATGGAGCGCTTATCATACTGCAGGAGCTGTTATGGGGAGCAATGGATGAGGCATGTTTCCTGCCCCGGGTGCGTACAGCCTGGCTGACAAAGCATGACCTCATCACTGCGCTGCCAGGGGCACCTGTGGCTCCGGGTGTGGGGCCTGGCTTTGCTGCCACTTCCTCCTCTGGAGCCAGGCCTATCTGGGCCCTGCTGCCTCTCCCCAGCCAGCTGCCTCTCCGAGGGCCCTCCCCGCCAGGCTGTGCTCTTCCTGGGCCAATGACTACGTGTCCCTGATCTGTCTTGGCCTCCCCAGCACCGGGCACAGAAGGTGCACAAGCCACGCTTATGGCGGTGCCAAGCTCCTGTGGCCTCAGCCCAGACACAGTGACAGGTCACAGGTACCCACAACCAAATGGCCTTTAAGGAATTCCATTTAAGGGGAACGTCTTGAGGGAATTCATAAAAGGAAATGATGAGCACAGTATATTTTTTCCTCTTAAAAAAAAAAATCTATAAATTGCATCGTGTTCCCTTCCTTTCTCTTCCCAGCTGCCTGGCCGACTTCGTGTTCCATGGGCTTTTCAGCGAAGCCGGATTCCAGGCCGATCTGAGAGCTGGGTTTGATGTGAGAAGGGATTATTGAAAGAGACAGGGGCAATCCACATAATAAAATGCCTCCTACATGTTTCATTCAAGTGATCTCAGGGTAATGCAACCCCTCTGCTGTGGGGGAGGGGCGGAGGAGGGGCACCTGGGTGGGGCAGGGGGAGGGGGCGCGGCTCCTGGGTGGAGAGCAAACCTCCCAAAGAGGCGGCCTGAGAGCCGATGGCTTTGCAGTCCTGGTGTCAAGGACTCTCAACCCCTCTCTGGGAAATCCTTTCTCAGGGAACAGGTAGCCCTGTTAGTTTTTGCTGATGCTTGAGAAATTTCCTTGGGGCCTCAAAATGCTTTCTCTTGATAATGTCTCAGGTGGATTTAAGATCGCAGCTGTTACAACAGGATTTAACTTTGACTTACTTGACTTGCGGAGGAAGAAAAAAAAATCTCATATTTTTTTCATTAGAACTTCCAATCTGGCACTGCCTGGTGGGTTTCTTCATCTAATTATTGAAGAAATATTTACCGAGTGCCTATTAAATGCCAAGCGCTGGGCTGGGACTATGCCGGTGAGCAGTGGGAGTCTTTGCCCCAGCGGAACTGGGAGACGGTTGCTCAGACAGACAAGGGCCCACAGCATAACAAAGTGCTGTGCTCCGGGGACCCACGCGGGAGGCAGGAGGGACTTTCTGGAGGAGGTGACATTTCAGCTGGGACCTGGAGGAGGAGTAGGAGTTTGCCAGACCAAGGGGGGAGGGCAGGGTGTTGCAGGCAGAGGGATCATGCATGAGGGTTTGCACTGCCCTCTGAGTGTTTTCCTGCCCTCTGCAGTGACAGGGGCCTCCAGATAGGCCTGGCACTCGGCTCTGTGAAGGAGGGACTGGCAGGATCCAGCCCCAGGAAGGAGAATAAAAAATCGTGTGCACTCACGGAGGAAATATTCTGCTGTGTCAGCTTCGTAATCTGCATCCTCTGGGAAGTGATCGATTTGCTTGCACAGACCTTTGAAGTTCCCTGCAAAACAAGGGGAGAAGGAGCACATGACACATCTTAGCTTCCGGGGGTGGCGGGTCCAGGGCCCACCGGCTTCTTCCTCACTTCTCACTCTTCAGAAGCTGCCTGAGCCCTCTCCCTCACCCCTGAAGGAAGGTACGGCTTTGTCGGTCTGGACATCTGCCTGGTGAGTCAAAGCACACACGCCCGCAGCGCTGCGGAGAGGATCTGAAGCCCGAGACTTCAAAACCCTGCCTTCCTTCCCTGCACCTGGGCTTCTGAGGATTAGCTGAAGCTTGGCGGCGGTAAAGGTTTGATTCTGGGCTGGGGACTGCCACCAAGGAGGCCGATGAATGTTCATCAGCTGGTCGCTGTGCCCCAGCTTGGCTGGGAGTCGCCCTGCATTTTGCATGTGAGAAAGCAGCGAGAAAGCAGCAGGTCGCTTTCCAAAGAGGGCAGACCCCAGGCTGGGGCCGACAGACATTCCCACGGCCCTTCAGAGGAGCCTGTGAAACACTTTCCCATCTGCGACAACGTGGTGTTTGCCATCCCCAGCCCCCAACAGCTCTGCAATAAATATGGGGGGTGAGATTTAAGCCCCCTGGGACTGGGCCTTCACCCAGGTTATGGAACTGCACCCCGTTTTGGCTCTTCCACAGGTCTATGAGATGGGTATTATCACCCCCATTTCACAGATGAAGAAACCAAGGCTCAGGGAGGCCAAATCATCTGAATAAGTACTTGTGGCCAGGACAAGATGGAATCAGGAATCAAGTTATCTTTCCTGCGTAACTGCTGAGAAGGTGAGAACTGGCCCAGGGAAGAGCCTAGCCCAGCGTCACAGCCGGCCTCACCAGGGTTCATGGAGTGAGCTCATGAACTCTTGAATGCAAACCGATGCATGAGAACTGATGAATAGAATGGAATTTACAGTCACCAGAGTGTCAGCTTCATGGCAGCAGAGACTTTTGTCTGTTTCATTCACCATCATGTCCCCAGGGCCAGTGTAGGCGCGACAAGTGTCTGGTCGCTTTCTCTGAATAGGAAAGAGTGGAACCTGTCCTGGGAAGGCTGCACCGAGGGTGAGATGCAGGTTCTCTAGCTGGACTGCCTGGGCCGGCTCGGCCTCACTGAGTTGACTTGGTTTCCTCGTCTGAGAGTGGAGATAAGAATTCTTCCTTTCAAACTGTCACGGAGATTAACTGGGCTGATCAGAACGTACAGAGTACTAAGAACAGTGCCCAAATCATTTAGTAAGTCTGTGGGTCGTTGATATGAGACAGAAATGAACTTTGACTACATTCAGCCACTGGCATAGTACTAGCATTACCTAATTAATACAGTCCTCAACACATGTTAGCAATGTATTGTCTTACAGAGTCCTGAGGTTCCGTATCTCATAAAGTAGGAGTAAATTCTCTTATGTGCTATAGATATTATTCAGCAATTTTAAGACATTATTACATAGACCTGTATATATAGTATATAGGTATACTATTATATATACTACCTATAAATATAAGCATTTTAGATATTTCTAGCTATTACATGCTTCATATCACAGAGAAAATATCTAAATCTCCTTCCCCTGACTCATACACAAGCTTTCCTTGGACCAAATTTGCCAACTTTCGTGACTTCTGCAAGAAAAACAATTTGCCCAGAGCACACTGGGACTTCTGGGTAACTCTCCTGAAGCTTTGCAGGGTCACTCAAAATGGTCCCCTTGGGCAGGTCTCTTCTCTGAGACTTTTGGGCCCTCTCACCCCACCTCTGGTCACCGCTCTGCCCTCATGTGTCTCCTCTCCCTAGTAACATGTCCCCTGATCCAACCACACACCCTTCTCTGCCTTCTCTAGCAGCAAAGTCTTTGTATAGCTTCTAAGAGGATAAAAAAAATTCTCCTTATTGTTAAAATTACAAATCAGTGTATTTGAAAAGCACTTTGCAAAGCACTTTCTTTCAATTCAATCTGACAAATATTTCAGCAGCTTTGTAAGGACTCTGTGCAGGCGGCAGGCTTGAGAGCGGTGCTGACATGCCCTGAGGCTCCTAACAAATTGGGGACAAGCTCGACCCAGAGGGCCCCATGCTCCCTCCCGCTGGGCCACACCTGCTCCGGTCCCTACACAGCCTGGCAGCTCCTCGGGCCCTGGCGTCTAGCACAGCGCCTCGCACAGAAGGAAGGCCCCAGAGACGCCCGTGGAGAGGCTGTGGGACACAACCGGCAGCCCAGACCTCCCCTCCGAGGCCCAGACCTGGGCACCCAATTGCCTAGTCGACATCTCCTGTGGGCATTTTAAAGGCAGCGGACCTGAACTCATGACCTTTCCCTCAAGCCTGGTCCTGCGGAGGCACCGACTAGCTCGGGGATCGTCTCTCCATGCTCCCTCGTGCCAGCCGAGCCTGCTATCCTTGCCGACATCTCTCCCTCCTCGCTGCGGGCGCCGTCCATCACCACGTCCTGCCCTGTCCTAGCTCCTTGCGTCTCTCGAACTTGCTGATGTCTCCCATGACAGCCCCACCCACCACCAGCTGCCACCCTGTGCCCCTGGATGACTGCGTAGCCCCCCCCACTTGTCATCTTGCACCCACTCTTATCCCTCCCCACCGAGTAATCACAGCGATCCTTTGAAACTCCAGACCTGATCATGCCACCTCCAGCTTAAAACACCCCACAGCTTCCCAGTGCTCTCAGGGAAAAGCACATCTTTCAACAGGGCTTGACCCCGACTTCCTTCTCCAGCCTCGCCTCCCACCCACCTCCTCCCTCTCTGGGTCTTTTTTCCTTCCATGCTCCTCCCTACCACAGGACCTTTGCACACGCTGGTCTTGCTGCCTGAGCCTCCACCACGTCCTTTGTGGTCTCCTTCCCCTGATCTCCCGCTGCTCTGCCACCCTGAGCTAGCGGGATGTCTACACCTAGCTGGCTCATGCTGGCTGTTCTGTGGTGGGGGAGGCAGGGTAAGGCATGTGTGATGATGCTGGGAATGTTCTAGTAGAAAGGGAAGCTGTGATGACCTGCATCGAGGGGGGAGCGGCATGAGAGGGACGAGGTCCAGGACGCAGGTGCAAAGGTGGATGATGGTGCGCCGGGAGAGAAGGCAGGACCTGAGGGTGCAGTGCGGGGTGGGGACCAACAGGGTGGGAGCTTGTGACACTTCTCTTCTGGTCGCTTCTATTTTCCTGAGGAGATAGGGAGCAGGATCATCAACTGAGAGCGAGGAGGGGAGGAAGGGAGGGTTGGAGATTTCAGGAAGGAGGAAGGGAAGTGAAATCTCTCCCATGAGAGTGGGATGGGGGGTGGGCCAGGCTGTGAAGCACGTGTGTGTCGGTGGCTTGAAAATCCCTCTTGACAGTCTGTGGTTTTCTCCGGCCACATCCAGGGTGCGGGTGCTGTAGAGTTGGGAACTTTCCTGAAGCTGCTGTCAGCCAGGAGGGGCTTGGTGAGGAGAGTGCAAGACGGGGAGGGGGTGGGGGGCTGTGAAGGATCGCAGCCTCCAGGCCACTAAAGAGGAAAAGGAGGACCCAGGCCAAGCAAGGCTGGACAGGCGGTGGGGTGGGTGTGTTGGAAGCCTGGGGTGGGGGTGAAGAATTGGGGTCGGGTACATGGAGCGAGCTGGACGGTGGCACGTGGTGGTCAGGGAGTGGGCGTGAAAGACAGATTGCGGAGGGAAGCGAAGGGCGAGACCATGAGCCCGGTGGCTCAGGCTGGGTGGAGGTAGGCACGATATCCAAAGTATCTAGTAACTGGGAAGGTCACGCAAATCCACATATAAGACAAAAACTAAAACGTTCACTCTTATTTTCAATATACATCAAGTGTATATTAAGAGACTACCTTAAAAGTTGAAGTGCAAATGACTCATCAAATTATTCTAATAAGCCCCAAAATCACTGGTTGGTTTTTAGAAATCAATGGTGTGATCTTATGAGGATGACGAGCTGAAAGATGGCCCTACTGGACCACGCTTTGACGTGGGAACAACATGAGATGCCGCCCAAACTTCCCTGTTAGAGCAAGAGTCGTCTGTCTCGGTGAGTACGGACTCTTTCCTAATTGTCCCTACTGTTTAGTTGCAGGACGTGGCTGGGAAACCGGCCCTCGGCACTCGCCAGTAGGGGCAGGGCGGGAGGAGGGCAGATGTGCTCATTCGGGTGTCAGGGCTGGTAGGAAGACTCTGTTTCTCCTGCCTGCCCTGCGGTGCCCTTGCCCAGCCCCTGTAGGGCCAGGTGTGCCTGAGCTGTGCTTGGAGCTTGCAGAGCCTGGGAACAGAGCTGCGCCCCTGAGCCATCCTTGGGGAGTGTGTGGGGGGGTGAGACCTCAGCCCCAGCCCCACCTCCTTCCTCTCTGCCTGGCCCAGCCTAGGAGCCACCTCTGCCCCAGCCCGCTCCCCCGCACTTAACGGACTGATCTGTACGCAGTATTTCAACACTTAACAACCAGACAGGCAGCACCGGCATGAGCAGGCTGGGCAGGAGGGGCGAGGCCAGGTACTGGAGGGACCGTGTGCCTGACTGCAGGGTTTCCAGGGATGACTGCAGGGGTAGCCTTGGAGTTGCAGGCAGTGAGCTGGTGCTGAACTCCTCAGTATCTCACATCAACTGCTGTCTTGTTTCTTTGGATACAACATGCTCCTCATAAGCCTGGCCATTAGGGGCTGAACAGATGCTGTTTTGTTTTCCACACATTCATGAGATGCCCACAAACCCAGGGGTTGGGATGGCTTCAGGTGCAGATGGATCCAGGTGCTCCAAAATCTGGTATCTCTCTCCATCTGTGTTTGACTTTCCTCCCAGTTGGCTTCATCTTTAGGCAGGCTCTCTCTCCATGGCAAAGACTGAGGGCTGACTACGTGCCTGGCACTGGGATGGTGGCGGGAAATCTAGCCTGACCTCTGCCCTTCAGAGGCTCACATTCTAGGGGGAAGGACAGAAGGTACAGAATTTACTAGAGTGCAATGTCTCACTATGTTAGAAGGAAGTCAAGGCCTTGTGGATTGCTCGAGGTCAGGAGTTCGAAACCAGCCTGAGCAAGAGCGAGACCCTGTCTCTATTTTAAATAGAAATAAATTAATTGGCCAACTAATATATATAGAAAAAATTAGCCAGGCATGGTGGCGCATGCCTGTAGTCCCAGCTACTCGGGAGGCTGAGGCAGCAGGATTATTTGAGCCCAGGAGTTTGAGGTTGCAGTGAGCTAGGCTAACGCCACGGCACTCACTCTAGCCTGGGCAACAAAGTGAGACTCTGTCTCACAAAAAAAAAGGCCTTACGGGAGTACAGTCATTCCGCTAACATTTATATAGCACCAACTGTATGCCATGCTCTGTGGAACCTGCAGAGGACACAGAGACAAGAATATAGGCTTTCTGTCCTCAATGAGCCTGCAGTCTATGGTGGCAGATGAAAAGCAGATGCTGTGGTGTAGCAGGACGTGTATGGTGACAGAGGAAAGCAGAGTGTGTCTGGAGCACACAGAAGGGGCCAGGCGTGGGAATGTGGGGGTGACACAGGCCTTTAGGGGTGCTGAGCGGATACGGAAGGCGGAGAAGCGTTAGCCAGGTGCAGCAGGCAGCGGTCTGTGTGTGGGTGGAGGCGTGAGGGGAGGTAGTGGAGGGGTGAGGAGGGCTCTCCAGCAAGAGCAGGCAGGGAAGTGCGGGACACAGGAGGGAACAAAGTGGCTCAGGGGTGGAGGTTAAGGCGGTGGTGTGCGGAGCTGGCTCGTACCAGCTCGCAGGAGCCAGCTGCTAGTGTCTCCTCCCAACTCACGTTAGTAGTTTGAAATGGGCCGCGTGGGAGTATTTACACCACGGGAATGGCAAATGGTACAAATTCATGTCCCTGCTGCCTGCCCTGAGAGCCGGTTGTTAAACACTTAGCAGCACACCACTGGTTGAAGGGTGATCCCGTGTGAGGGGTGGGCAGGGGCAAAGACACGACAAGTGAGAGGGACTGGAGATTTGCAAACAGATGGGTGCCATCAGAGGGCCCGCTGGGTGAGGGCGAGGGCAGGAGATGGCTAGGGAGGGGCGCAGGGGCCAGACCCTGCAGCGGCCAGGCCGAGCCGAGGAGGGACACCTCACTGCCTCCCCCTGCACCCCCTGCAGGCACTGCCTTGAGCTCTGGAGCACAGGGGTGGAGGGGAGACCCTCCCACCAGGAGCGAAGAAGGCCTGGCCAGGGGCTCAGCAGCCTTGAACCTCCACCGAACCCCCACCCCAGAAGGGCGTCGGTGCCAAAGCAGAGTGACTCCCGAGCCGAGGCGGAAAGGCCCAGGGCTGCGCCTTAGGCTGCCACAGCTCTGCCTCTGGGAATCCGCCGTTGCAGGCTGGGAATTGCAGCTTGCAGGTATTAAGTCGTTTAAAAAGGAGGTTTCATCAGCTTTGTAGAAAGCACATTAATATCTCGTACCAACTGCTGTCTTGTTTCTTTAGCTACAATAAGCTCCCCATAAACCTGGTCATTAGGGGCTGAACAGACGCTGTTTTATTTTCCACATATTCATGAGCCGCTGCAAGAGCCCCAGGGCCGGGAGGGGACACGGCGGAGCGGCCGAGGCGTGGGGGGAGGTTGTCTAAGTAATTTTTTAAGTGAAGCAAATGAAGGGTTTGGTGGGAGCCGCTTTCTCTGTGTTTTAAACCTTTTCTGCTCCTGCCTTTTTGCTTTCCTGGCAGGGCCCTCCCCGACGGCAGGGGTTCCGGAGACCTCTGGAGGGTGGGCCGAGCCTGGCTTGTTCCCTCGGGAACCCCAGCCCCAGCACAGTGTGGCCACCAGCTGGGGACGGAGGGTTTGGAACAACAGCGCGGGTGGCAGGCCACGGCTTTGCTCCTTCTCTCGTTCATTCATTCATTCAGTGGACAGTTCTGAGTGCCTGCTGTATGCAGGGTCCTGGGCGGGCACTGGCGGGGTTGGAATAGAATAAGAAGTCTGTCCTGGTGACCTGCCGTCCCCAAATCGGCTCTTTCTGTGAGCTCTGAGCTCTCACCTCTCGGAAGTCCTCAGTGCTCGGGGCTGATGGCGACACGGAGCTCTTGCTCACGCAGTCTCCAGTCGTGTCCTGTCCTGATTCCCACCTCTGCAGCTGCTTCTTCAGTTCCGTACTTGGGGTGCTGGGGGAAGAGTTTGGGCTCAGACAGCAAGATCTGGCGACATGGGAACAGGTTATGCGACCTGTGGGTGGCTGTTTCCTTCGCTGTAAGAAAGTGATATTAACCCTTGCCTGGGGGCAAGGGGGTTGATTCTGAAGACTCAATGAAGTAAAGAAGTGAAGGCCCTGTTGCGGTTTCTAACCCAGAGCAGGCAACCAATGAATGTGTTCTTCCTCCTCTTTCTTCTTCTTCAACGACACCTCTTTCAGGAGGCCTTTCTTGATTGCTCTCAGTTGGAAAAACTCCTTTCCTCCCCTGTGTTCCTATTTGGTGTTTCTCAGAGTTTAACGGGCACAGGAATCCCCTGGGGTCATGTGAAGCCGTATTCCCAGTCTGTGGGTCCCCCTGGCCCGAGACTCTGCATTTCTCATTGGCTCCCAGGTGACGCCCAAGCCGAAGGGTCCCCGAGGGACTGCACTTTGGGTTGGGCGGTGAGGCTGTCGAGCACCATGTGTCTGCTTTCATCATATTCCATTCTGGTATTGTTGTTTGGGAGCAAATAGCTGCAAGTCTGTAAGCTCCTCAAAGGCAGAATTTCTTCTAGAGAGTTCCCTGAATATACCATATTTTCCTCGGTTCTAAGATGCTCACATGCACATTTCAATGTTTCTGAAATTGAGATGTGTCTCATAATCGATGGGTTCATTTACTGCAGCGCGTCTCTTTTCTCCTGAAAAATCATTATTACATCGATGGTGTGCCTTTTAATTAGCGATAATGGCTACCTGACAAACGTTTATTGAACAAATGAACAAATGAATGAATGAGTTAGTGTGTGTATGTGTGCACACACACGTGTGTGTGGCCGGGGAGTATACTACACACTTCCATTCTCCTAAACAGATGAGTATCACACCAAATATTAGAACCTTTCAGGTTCTAATATCAGGACCTTTTGTGCTTCTCTTATTAAATGCCTAGTTGACAACACTGGGGTATATGTATACCTCACAACTCAGCAATTCCTCTTAGAAATGTGCGTTGGAGAAACCCTTGCATGTATGCACAAGGACATGTACGTGGCAATGTTTATAACGGCCTGCTTGTAACAACAAAAAAACTGGGAAAAACCCACATTTCTATTGTCAGAAGAATGATAGTGCCTTGCAGTGTATTGATATAACGGGATTTATACAGCAGCGAAAGCAAATCGATGATAGCTATGCACGTCGACACAGATGAGTTACATAAACAAAAAAAAATCAAGCTGCAACAATACATGTGTGGCATGATTCCATTTTCACAAAGTTAAAACATGTACAACTAGGTCATAGATAGTAGAGAAATACACGTGTGTGTTGTAAAACCGCAAAATCAAGCAACAAAATGATAAACACCAAATGTAAGAGTTTTGCTCGAGGTGAGGGAGGGTGCACAACTGCTTCACCGTACAGAGGAGGCTCCAGTTTTAAGCTGGTGGTGAGCACATAGGTGCTCATTTTATTGTTACTCTTTACACCTTACTGTGACAGAGCCTACTGCTTCCCAATGTCCTGTTCTCTCCGTCTTTCCAAGTTTTGCCTGGACACATGGCTTCCCAGAATGTAGATTTAGTTCCCAGCCTCCCTTGCAGCTAGAGGTGGCCCTGTGACTGAGTTCTGACCAATGAGATGTTAAGGAGACATGGTGGGAGCAATCTGGGGAGAAAGTCCTTCAGGGCATGGGGCGTGCCCTTCTCAGCCCTCTCCTCTTGGCACGTGGACTATGGAGCCATCATCTCGGTCCATGAGACAACCTTGAGAATGGAGCGCTGCATGATTATAGAATAAGATGGAGGGTACCCGAGCCGTACCACCATGGAGTGTTATACCAGCCCTGGCCAACTTACCTCCAGGGCTGTGCAATGAGTGAGAAAGAAACTATCTTTCTAATTTCAGTTAAAAAATCCTTCATAGCCGAATCTAATCCTAATAAAACAGTCATATAAGTTAAAAAAGTTTTTAAAAAATCTTGCTTAAAACATTTTTTAGAATAAATTTTATTCTGTACATTAAAGGTATACAACATGATGTTGTACGATATATATATAGTAAAATGGTTACTATAGTGGAACAAATTGATATAGCCATCATCTCACGTAGTTACCCATTTTACCCCCTGTGGCAACAGCAGCTGTAATATGTTCATTTAGCAAAAATCCTGAACACAGTACACTATTATTAACTCTAGTCCTCATGTTGTACTTTACATCTTTGGACTTGATCATCTCACATATTTGCTACTTTGTATTCTTTGACCTTCATCTGTCTATTTCCTCCCTGCCATCCGCCCCCCCTTGGTAACCATGGTTTTATTCTCTATCTCTATGTATTTGACTGAGTTCATTTCCTTTGGGTATATACCCAGAAGAGGGATTGCTGGGTCATATGGGAGTTCTATTTTTAATCTTTTGAGGGACCTCCATACTATTTTTCCATAATGGGACACCAATCTATACTCCTACCAACAGCGTGCAAGTGCCCTTTTGTCCACACCCCCACCAACACTTGTTGTCTCTTGTCGCTTTGGTAATAGCCTAATAGGTGTGAGACGATATCTCATAGTGGTTTTGATTTGCATTTCTCTTATGATTAATGATGTTGAACACTTTTTTATGTACCTGTTGGCCATTTTTAAATCATCTTTGGAGAAATACCCATTCGAATCCTTTGCCCATTTTTAAATTGAATTATACGTTTTTCTTGCTATGGAGTTGTATGAGTTCCTTATAAATCGTGGATATTAACCCTCATTTGATACATGCTTTGCAAATATTTTTTCCCAATCTGTAGGTTGACTTTTCATTTTGCTGATTGTTAGTCTTATATATGCATTTAATATTAAACACGTTTAAAAATCACATTTTTAAGAAGGCAATCTGTTGAACCCTCAGTGCTTGGCATATATTAATAGTAGGTGCTCATTAAATACCTACTGAATGAATGAATAATTGAATGAATGAATGAATGAATGAAAGGTGTCTCAGTGTTCCTCACACCTCTTTGTTCAAGATAAACCCTACTACAAGATAAACCCTTCAGTGGCAGCTGTTGCCATGCATAGGCAAAAGGGGTAGCAGGGGCATTACTGAGAATGAATATGTGCCAGGGAGTCAGTCCAGGACAAAGGGAGCCAGGAAGGGGGTGTCAGATGCTGGGTTTGACCTCAGGTAAAGGAAGACTCTAATAGATCCCAGCGACGGTAAATGAATCAAGATCTGTGGGTGCTTAGAGATTGTGGAAGAGGCCCTGGGGATGGCAGTTAGGGCCACGCACTGGGGGCTGGGCTGGACTGGGGGTCCTGGGGCGCATGAGGAGCAGGTGTCGGCCTGGCAGGAGTGAACGCGGCTTTTCTCTAACTGGTTGGTGCGTTGAGATGGGCCTGATGTCACCAAGGATGAGAAGTTGGAAGGATGTGGGTTCTGGACTTTTGTCACAGCTTTGCAGCTCTGCCCCTAGGGGTACTGCTGACTCTAGAGTCGGCTCCCAAGGGACAGAAATGAACACACACTTGTCAGCTTCCACGGTGCCCAGGAAAACCTCAGACCCAATTCATACTACAATGTGATTGAAAGCCTGTTCCTGATGAGGTTAAGGGGCCTCCACACAGGTATAGAGCCACCCTACAGGGTAATCCATGGTGTGGGGGGTGTCACGGGCTATGAAGGGACATTAGGTCAGCCTTCTCAAATACAGTTGACTTCAGTTCAACTCCTACTACAGACACATCTCGTTCATCACACTTCTCCTTAATGTGATTCTCAGACGTTGTGTTATTTACAAATTGAAGGTTTGTGGCAACCCTGAGTAAGTCTTATTGGCACCATTTTTCAACAGCATGTGCTTACTTTGTGTCTGCGCCCCATTTTGGTAATTCTTACAATGTTTCAAATTTTTCATTATTATTATATCTGTTATGGTAATCTGTGGTCAGTAATCTTTGATGTTATCATTCTAATTGTTTTGGGACACCACGAACCATGCCCATGTCAGACGGTGAACTTAACTGGTACATGTCGTGTGTTCTGACTGCTCTACTTACTGGCCGTTGCCCTGTCTCTCTCCCTCCCCTCGGTCTTCCCTATTCCTCAGGACACAGTGATATTGGAATTAGGCCAATTAATAGCCCTATAATGGCCTCTACGTGTTCAAGTGAAAGGGAGAGTTAGACGTCTATCACTTTAAATCAAAAGCTAGAAATGATTAAGCTTAGTGAGGAAGGCGTGTTGAAAGCTGAGACAGGCTGAAAGCTGGGCCTCTTGTGCCAAAAAGTTAGCCAAGTTGTGAATGCAGAGGAAAAGTTCTGGGAGGAAATTAAATGTGCTACACCAGTGAACACAGAAATGACAAGAAAGCAAAACAGCCTTGCTGCTGTTAGGGAGAAAGTTTGAGTGGTTTGGATAGATCGAACCAGCCACAACATTCTCTTAAGCCAAAGCCTAATCCAGACAAAGGCCCTACCTGGTTTCAATTCCAAGAAGGCTGAGAGGGGTGAGCAAGCTGCAGATGGAAATTTCGACAGTAGCAGAGGTTGGTTCCTGAGGTTTAAGGAGAGAAGCTGTCTCCATAACATAAAAGTACAAGGTGAAGCAGCAAGTGCTGATGTAGAAGCTGCAGCAAGTTATCCAGAAGATCTAGCTAAGATGAAGATGGCTACACCAAGTAACAGATTTCTACTGGAAGAAGATGCCATTGAGGACTTTCATAGCTATAGAGGAGAAGTCAGTGCCTGGCTTCAAACCTTCAAAGAATAGGCTGGCTCTCTTGTTAGGAGCTAATGCAGCTGGTGACTTTAAGTTGGAGCCAGTGCTCATTTACCATTCTGAAAACCCCAGAGCCCTTAAGAATTGTGCTACATCTACTCTGCCCATGCTCTATAAATGGAACAAAAAAAGCTGGTGACATAACATCTGTTTACAGCATGGTTTGCTGAGTATTTTGAGCCCACTGTTGAGACCTACTGCTCAGAAAAAAAGATTCCTTTCAAAATATTATTAATACTGTCGGTTGACAATGTGCCTGGTCACCCAAGAGCTCTAGTGGAGATGTACAGGGAATTGAATATTATTTTCATGTCTGAAAACATAATATCCCTTCTGCAGGCCATGGATCAAGGAGGAATTTTGATTTTTAAATCTTGTTAGGAAATACATTTTCTGAGGTTATTGCTGCCATAGATAGTGATTCCTCTGATGAATCTGGGCAAAGTAAATTGAAAACCTTCTGGAAAGCATTCACCCTTCTAGAAGCCATTAAGAACATTCATGATTCATGAGGAGAGGTCAAAATATCTTCATCCACAGGAGTTTAGAAGAAGTTGGTTCAAAACCTCATGGATGACTTTGAGGAGCTCAGGACTTCGGTGGAAGAAGTACCTGCAGGTGTGGTAGAAATATCAAGAGGATTCGACATAGAAGTGGAGCCTGAAGATGGGACCGAATTGCTGCCCTCTCATGACAAAACTCTCCCAGGTGAGGAGTTGCTTCTTGTGGATGAGCAACGGAAGTAAGTTTTGGGATAGAATTTATTCCTGGTGAAGATGCTGTGAACGTTGTTGAAATGAAGACAAAGGATTTAGAGTATCGTGGACACTTAGTTGATAAGGCAGTGGGAGGGCTTGAGGGGACTGACTCCAGCTCTAAAGAAGTTCTACTGTGGGTCGAATGCTACCAAACAGCATCACATGCTACAGAGAAGTCTTTCATGAAAGGAAGACTCGATCGGTGTGGCAAACTTCATTGCTGACTTATTTTAAGAAATTTCCACAACCACCCCAACCTCCGGCAACCACCGCCCTCAGCAGTCAGCGGCCAGCAACACGAGGCAAGACCCTTTCCCAGCAAAACGATCCCAACTCACTGAAGGCTCAGATGATCATTAGCCCTTTTTAGTTATAAAATACTTCAAAATTAGGGTATGTACATTTTTTAGACATAATGCTATTTCATACTTAATAGGTTACAGTGTAGTTTAAACATAACTTTTTTATGCACTAGGAAACCAAAACATCCGTGTCACTTGCTGTATTAATATTACAATATCTACTTTATTGTGATGGTCTAGATGGTCTAGACCTGAACCTGCGATGTCTCTGAGGAATGCCTGCACTGAAGAGGCAGTGAGCTCAGCGGTTAGCCTCGCGGGGTCTGGAGGCTGGCTCTGGGGTTCATGTCCCAGTTATACCACTGAACCTCCCCAGCTCCCCAGCTGTAAAATGATGAGACAGAGAGACCTATCTCGTAGGGTTGTGAGAATTGCATAAAATACCATACTGAGAGGGCTTCTTAGCACAATGCCTGTCACCTAGGAGATGCTCAGTAAGTGACAGGTGTCATTGTCCTTTGCTGGGCCATATAGTGGGGGGGTCACAGGTAGATGACACACAGTCCCTACATTCAAGAAGCTCAAGACCAGTAGGGGAGAGACAGGTAATTGCACTCTGATGTGTCAAGAGAGCGTGCCCAGGGAATTATGGGAACCACATACACTTACATCCTATAAAATCACAGATTCTATGACTATTCAAGTGACTCTGCCAACCCCAGAGTCCCAGGAGTAGGCGGATAATGAAAAAACACCGTCACATGTCAGCAGCCCTAAATCCATCTTACAAGGCCCCGTGGCATGGTGGCTGTGCCTCTCACGAGAGAGCTTGAGTCTGAGTCCTCTTTCTGCAGTTTATTAGCCATGTGATCCTGGACAAGTGGTTCATCTTTAATCCAGTGTCACCTCCTGGCTAGTGCTCAGATGTGTATGGCTTGCACGCTAGGTGCTGTTGCTGGCTGGGTGCTGCAATAGGCAGGCATCAGCAAAGGAGGGTTCCTCACCCCCAGAACTGTGAGTCCAGTGAGGCTCCAGACTAATCATTAATGCATGTGACCCAGAGTGACAACCACAAGGACAGTGATGGTACTGGCCAGGTCCCAGGGAGAAGCTGCTATGAACCAGGCACTGGACTAAGCGCTTTGCATTTACTCCTCACAAAGCCTATTGAGCAGGTACTGTAATTTTGTCTACTTCTGGGCTGTGGAGGGGGAGGTGCAGGCAGGTAAAGGAATGCATCTAAGGCGTCATTGCTGGTGTGCAGGGGGAGCTGGGCTTCGACCCGGGCAGGGGGTCCTAGGTGGCCACTGTGCTACACTGTTACAGCAGAGCCCAGGATGCTGGAGGGCTTCCTGGGAGAAGGGCCCACCTCAGATGAGCCGTGAGATATAGGTAGAAATTGGCAGAGGAAAGGGAGGGCAGGGAGGTGCTAGCCAGAAAACCAAAGGTCGACCAGAGAGAAAGAGGACAGGATGCGGAGGCCAGGGCGTCGATCTGTGTGAAAGATGGAAACCAGGTGGTTGGGCTTTGTGTGTGTATGTGTGTGCATGCATGCGTGTGCATGCGTGCATGTGTGTGTGTCTATAAGTCAGGAGAGATGACAGCAGTGGCTGGATTACTTAGGGCCCAAGAAGTCATTCGAAGTGTGAATTTAGGAGCAGTGGAGAGCCACTGATGGGTTTTAAGCAGGAGGTTGACATGACCAGATTTGTGCTTCAGGATGAGGCCCTGGTGGCTGAGTGGGGAATGGATTGGCGAGGCAGAGCAGAAGCCACGAGCCCAGATTCCTCCGTGGAGTGAGAAAATGCCAGTGGCCTTCCTTGCTTTGCAAAATCCACCTCGATTTCTTGGCCGTGGAGTCCTCAACCCCGCACTGGTTCGTTGCCATTGCTCAGGCACACCCAGTTTGTGGCAGAGAGCGAGGCCACAGCGGTCAAGTGCCACGCACACCGCCGGCCCACGAGGGCTGAAGCAGCTCGTGCAGAAAGGGTCCGCGGGCCTGGGGACGCCCGTCTCACCACACTCTCATTTCCAAGCCAAAGACACTCTCCTGCTCCAAAATCTTTAGGATTCCCATTGCCAGCCGCATGGAAGCAGACATTCCTAGCTATCATCAAGCCCAAAACTTCCACCTTCTCATCTCTGGCTCTTCTGCCATGCTTCCCCTCCCAGTGATTGAATCTCTCTCCTCTTCTCCACCTAGAGCAACGTCTGTTTCACTCTGGAGGGCAGAGCTAGAAGCCCCGGTGTGAATGCACAGGTAGGGCCAGGACCAGGTGATGTGCGTAGGGTGTGAAGTTTAAGGAGTGCAGTGAGCCCGTCCTATTCTGCACCTTGCTGGCCTCACCCTAGCGTGGCCCCTTGTAGCAGAGGAGACATCAGGTCAGGACCTGGGTGTTGTGGTTTTCAGAACTGCCTCCCAAGGTAGTAAGCTGCCTGTCATTGGAGGGGTTCAAGAGGAAGGTTGTTGGCTGGGCGTGGTGGCTCACGCCTGTAATCCTAGCACTCTGGGAGACTGAGGCGGGAGGATCGCTCAAGGTTAGGAGTTCAAAACCAGCCTGAGCAAGAGAGAGACACTGTCTCTACTAAAAATAGAAAGAAATTAATTGGACAACTAAAAATATATAGAAAAAATTATCCAGGCACTTCTGTCCAAATGGCACATCACTGTCAGAAAGAAAAAAATAATAAAAAAGAAAAAACAAAAATTAAAAAAAAATTATCCAGGCATGGTGGTGCATGCCTGTAGTCCCAGCTACTCGGGAGGCTGAGGCAGAAGGATCGCTTGAGCCCAGGAGTTTGAGGTTGCTGTGAGCTAGGCTGATGCCACAGCACTCTAGCCCAGGCAACAGAGTGAGATTCTGTCTCAAAAAAAAAAAAAAAAAAAGGAGGAAGGTTGTTGGCTGGCTCTTAGGGATGCTGAAGAGGGAATTTCTACATTAGCTGGGATTCTGAGGTTCCATTCATCCCTTAGAAGCTGGGATTCTAGGGTGCCTTCCCTGGTCCTCGCAGCCCAGAGCTGTCCCTTTCTCCTTTCATCTCCGCATTTACCTCCAAGATCACTCATCTGGCAATTAACCACAGGCTACCTCAAGACAGCACTTGTATTACTGTCTTATTTCAAATTTCAGGAGCTTATATGTCATTTTCCTAATAGAATTGCATCGAGGACAGGGATTGAACTGTATGCTTTCTGTTCTCTCTCTCAGTGGGTGTGGGAGACTCTCTAATATTTATTAAAAATCCTCTCTGTCCCAATTCTTCACATGGCACCTGATTTACTTATCATTCCAATCCCTTGGTAGGTTCTGTTAATAAGCCCATTCTACAGGTCAGGACATGGAGGCTCACAGAGGTTGAGAGATGTTAGCTATAATCTTTGGTAGAGACTTGGGGTGCACGCTATGAGACTACGTGGTGTGCAGCCTTGGGCAAGTTGCTTAACCTCATTGGAGGCTCAGCTTCCTCATTGTAAAATGGGATAACATTATCTATTCCACAGTTTCCTGTGAAGGTGAACCAAGGCAATACACACATACAGCGCTCAGGACGGTGCCTGCAGTGGGCTCTCAGAACGTGTTAGCTATTGTTAGTCACCATTGCTGCTACCGCAAGAATGGGGGGTCTTGTCACATCTAGAAGAAAGGAGGAACAGAACCTGAGTCTTAGTGTTTCCAGATGTTTAGAAGACCCAGACGGGTCATCCGGGGGAAGAAAGAGCACTCGGCTGCGGCGCTGTTCCTCTCCCCGGGACAGAGGGTTCTGTCCCAGAAGCCGCTGGTGTAAATGACAATGGGGTCTCTTAGGAGTCTAATCAGCAGGAATCAGCTCCCCACGACTTGATCCTCTTGGGGGCCAGTGCAAAGATAGGTCTTGGAACTACAAAGCTGAGGGCAGACTTGGTCTTTAATTAGTGACTGATTAATTGATTAGAAACTCCTTGTCAGCCTTCTCTGTGCCAGGCGCTGTGCTGGGGAGGTGGCTGAGGACGAGAAAGTCAGAATCTTTGCTCCAAAGCCTTCGCAACTGAGAGGTAGGTGGGGGACAGAGGAGAGGACCCCAAAGCCAGCCTGTACACAGAGAGGAGAGACAGCTGCGCCACGTTCAGCCACAATCCCTGGGAGGAAGGGGGCTCCTGAGGGACAAGGAAAATTACAGAGAAGTTGCAGCTGACCCAGACAGCTCAGCGAGGACAAGGTTGGGGAGGCTGAGTTGGCTGCACCAGTGCTTGCATTTGTGCGGAAGCGGTGGAGGCAAGCTCTTGTGGGGACCACCAAGGCCTCTGCCCCCCTTGCTTAGCAAGAGGGTACTCTGCCCCCCTGCCGTGTCTCTGGCCTGGAGTCGGTTGCTGCTGGGAAGGCAAACATTATTTGCATTTCTGTCATTTAAAACAATGTGGTGTTGTGACACTCTGGAATCTGAAGATAAATGTTTAATAAAAGGATTCAATTTGATATGATGTCGGAACTTAATTAGATCCACGAGGCACAGAGGGCTTTGCAAGCCCTTCAATTAGGAGCTACTTAAGGGTCTTGTGTGTGGGGAGCTGCGGCGCTGTCTAGGGGCTGGGGGGCTGGGACGGCACCTCCCAGCCTTGAGGCCTGCCCTCTACAGATGATGGCTCAAGGGCACTGCTTTTCGGCAGTTCTGGTGGAGGTGATGGAGGGTCCTGGACCATTCTGTGCTTGGTAACCTGCATTTGCTGGGATAGGGGCTGTAGCAGGTGACCACTGAATAATGCAGATGAACCTGACCTACTTGAGGCTCAAGGCTATGACCTCAGGTCAGATGGAGACTCCTCAGGGCCTAACCTTGGACAGGGGGACCATCTTTAAGCCCACTTGGCCTAGAACTCAGGGCTATTGAAGGTCAAGGCTGCTGGGAACTGGTAAACAACTGTGTTTGTGATCCCAGCCAAGACTGATATTATGCAGGTAAGTACTGCTATGGCGACACCAATTGTCAAATATAAGTTAATATGATATGCCTGCTGTCCAAGCTCCCCCAAATGCCCACTTTCCCCCACTGCTCTGGCCACTCTGGCCCTCCTCTGGGATCTCTTGGATCCCAGCAACTACAGGGTGTCTCCAGGCTGCCGTTCCAGCGCCATGGCCAGCGTCTGCTCTGTCTGGTCAGGGCCCAGGCCGCAGCAGTTGTGAAAGATGTTGATTATCACCCTAATTCCAGTTTGCAAAAATGACAGCAGTCTGGGTGGCAAGACAGTATAGACCTGGGAGCATGCTTTTCGGAGTCAGACCTTCTTGAATTCGGGAGTCTCAGTGCTGCCTGCTATGAGTTATGTTAATACTCTGAGCCTCCTCTGTAAACAGGGTTAATAACACCCACATCGAAATGTTGTTGTGAAGATTAAATAACATAAATAATGTGGGTGGTTCCAGGGTGTAATGGTTAGTACTTTAGATTTAGACTCCAGCCATCCAAGTTCAAGTATCAGTTGGACATTTTTAATGGGTATAGAATGTAATGTGTAAGAGTATAATATCTGGAGGAACCAGGCCGTGCGGGTTCAGTCTGAGCTGGGCCACGCACTAGTCATGACCTCGGGCAAGAAATGTCACCTCTAAGTGTCTCGCTTTTATTATCGGAGAATGCAATGCTAAGTATCTACTGGGTTGTTGGAAGGATAAATAAGCGAATATTTGTACATGACTTAGAAGAGTAGCTGATGCATAATAGGAACTCAATAAATGTTAGCTATTACTATCTTATCATTATGTAAAGTGCCTGGCACGTAGTAGTTGCTTAATAAATGGTAGCAGCTGTAACCACATCGAGACTGGTCTTCCACTCTGCCTGGGGTACCAGCCCCCAGTCTCCCGGGTCCCTGGGACCCTTACCCACATTCTCCATTGCTTATTGCCCAATATTTCCCACAGTGCTCACAGTCCTCCCAAATCTCCTACCTCTCGGAGGAGAGAAGGCTGCCGATGGAGATGTTTCTCCCCGCATCCCTCCCCAGTGGCCTGCATTTGCCTGGCTGTTTGGCTGACCTGTTCTCCAGCACAAGTACATGGCACACGGCCAGGGAACGCTCTCCCCGGGGCTCCTCAATCCTCATTTCCCCAAACATATCACCTTTACCCCTTCCAGGTTATGCTCCTACTTAGTAGGCACCTGATAAATTTTAAATTAATGAATGAATGATGGAACCCAGACCAAAAAAGTCTTTTGTTCTAAGCTGGGAAGAGGATGTTTCTACCAGTGGTTTACTAGCTACAGACATCTCATCCGTTAGGCAAATGCCCTTTCTCACTGATACTGTGGTTTCTAAAGTGTGTTCTGCTGATGCTGGCCCTGGGAGATGCTGGTAGGAGGTGCAACAGAAAGGGGTTCCATGCCAGATAACTTTGGGAAACGCTGGTTAAATGAGGTTAAACGGGTTTCCTTACCGCAGGGCTTTTCGGAGCCTTTACTGTGTTAATTGCACTGTCAAACTCTAACGTGGGAATATAGTGCACAGTCTTTCCAAAAAATTCATTTCACTACAGACTGTGTGTGTGTGTGTCTTTCATCTCATGGGGCTAGACTTTGGCTCACCCTTTGGGAAACACTGTCCTAAATGAAGCTTGGATTTCACACCTGTACTTGCATGTAGAGCAGAGAGTAATGAAAAAGTAGGGTACAAAGCTTCCCAACACCTTTCCCCCCCGAGTGCTAGTGTGGCGTTTCTACACATGCCCCACAACCGGCGTCACCTGCCTTTGCCGTGCCCTGTTGGCATCCTTTGAATCTTCTGACCACCTGACTTCTCCATGTGCCCTCTTCCCTTGGCGCCTGGGACCCCACGGCCACCAAGTTTCTTCCTGCTCACTTTCGGACTCCTTTGCAAGCTCCCTTTCCTCTGTAAGTTTCATGTTCTTGGGGCTGTCCCCTCACTTCTCTTTTCACCCCGTATTTGCTCTTTGGAGAGTCTCATCCCATGGCTTCGATTTTCATCTACATACTGATGACCCACAAGTCTTTTTTTTTTTTTTTTTTTTGAGACAGAGTCTCACTTTGTTGCCAAGGCTAGAGTGAGTGCCGTGGCATCAGCCTAGCTCACAGCAACCTCAAACTCCTGGGCTCAAGCAATCCTGCTGCCTCAGCCTCCCACGTAGCTGGGACTACAGGCATGCGCCACCATGCCCGGCTAATTTTTTCTATATATATATTAGTTGGCCAATTAATTTCTTTCTATTTATAGTAGAGATGGGGTCTCACTCTTGCTCAGGCTGGTCTCGAACTCCTGAGCTCAAAGGATCCGCCCACCTCGGCCTCCCAGAGAGCTAGGATTACAGGCGTGAGCCACTGCGCCCAGCCCCACAAGTCTTTATGTCTAATGCAGACCTGTCTTTTTCCTCCTGACTTCTTGGAGCACTGGCTGTACCCGCATGAATATTCCACACGTATCTGAACCTCGGGCAAGCTGAAAGGCTTGTGGAGGGAAGGGATTGCACCTGCTGACTCAAATGAAGGTTGGGGATTTTCTGTGGTTTGCAATGATCCGTTGCCCATTACCGGCTGTGGTCTGGAATTGGCAGCACTGACAGATTGCACTTAGTGACTCTTTCCCCTGAACCCTCTTCCTGAAGGCTCTCTCTTAATGAATCACATCCTCATCCAGCCTGTTTCCCAAGCTGCACACCTGGGGTCCTTGTTTACCTCTCCATTCCCACTCCCTCCGAATGGCCAATTCTTTAACATGTCTGGAATCATCCATGCCTTAGTCCAGACCGCTGTCAACTTTCCTGCATTGTCAGAACACCCTCCAACCCCCAACCAGCTTCCTGCTTCCCTCTTCCCCACTACAGTCATCATGATTTATGAAAGGTGAGATCTGGGCTGCCTCTTCCCAGACCCGTCCCCTTTCCTGCAGGATAGGGTCCAAACTCTTCGGCAAGGCCAACTGGACCAGCACATTTGACACCTGCTTCACTCTTCAGAAGCTGCAGGCTGCCCTATATCCCAGGGCCACCTCGCTTCTCCTATCTCTGGACGCGTCCACGTGCTTCCTGCCTGTCCCTTCCTTCCCACTTCCCTATCACCCCGGCCTCTAGCCCATCCCCATGGATACCACTTATTGATGCTTTAGTGCTCGGCTAACACATCATTTCCTCTAGGAAGCTTTCCCTGGAGACAGCTTCTCCCACACTCAGCCGTTCGGTGACACTTGCCGCACTACACTGAAATGCCTGTTGCCCTGTCACTGCCCCCGCACGCCTCCTTGCCCCCCGCCTCTGCTGGAGCGAAAGCCCCTTGAAGAGCTGTTGGGCACGTCTACAGAGGGCAGGCGGGGTGGTGCGAGCAACAAGTACTGGCGACAGAGGTCAATGTTGCGGGCTTAGCACAGCTAGCGAAGGGCTAGCGGAGGGAAAGGATGGCACCTATTGACTCAAATGTGGGCTGGGAATTTTCTGTGGTTTGCAGCGATCCATTGCCCGTTACCAGCTGTGATGTGGAACTGAGAGCTCTGGCACACACACGGCTTGGACCTACTGCACAGGGAGTGGGGAGCTCCGGAGGCTGGAGGCAGATCCAGTTTCTCCTCTTCCAGCTACTCTTGTCCTTGCCTCACCTCTTGAGTGGTGTCAGCCGGATGACAAGGGCTCCCACCACCTGGCTCCATGACTCGGTTCACTTCCTATCTCCCTCTCTAAGGGACACGCACCCTTGGAGCAGGGACTGCGTGTGTTTTGTCCCCTCCCCCACCGCCCAGCCAAGGCACCTGGGGCCAGTAAATGCCTGGGAAACGGATGAATTGATGAATGTATTCGCAGCCTTGTGCCCATCACAGCCTGTGAGGCTGCTGTGAGTGGGGAGGAGGGCGAGTGTGGGCACAGGTCTGTGGGTATGGGCTGGAGTCTCACGTGGGGGAGGCCAGCGGGCTAATGGTGTGGACTGCTGCCCAGTGCATGTGCTTGGGGTCTCATGGGTACCACCCTGCAGGGCCCTACCCGGTTTAGTCTGCAATGCCCAATATACTCAGCTCTGCTCCCCCCAAGCCTCTGCTCGCCACACTGACTTCCTCAGTCTTCCTTCCACAAACCAAGCAGGCGCTCCGCAGGGCCTATGCCTGAGGGCCCCCTGCCTGGAATGCTCTTGCCCTGCAGCCTCGGGCTGTTCTTCCAGGTCTCTGCTATGCCCCCAAATCCTCTGCCTGCAGTACTCTGTCCCCTTTGTTGGGTTTATTTTCTTATCACTTCTCACTGGCGGATGTCCAATCACACTTCATTTGTTTGTGTGTTTGCTGTTTGTCACTCCCGCCCCTCCCCCCATCAGAAGGAACCACCCACAAGGGCAGGGGCTTTGCTCTGCTTGCTGCAGCCTGGTGTTTAAAACAGTGCCTGGCACGTAGCAGGTGCTCAGGAAATACTTGTGAAAGGTATGAATAAATCTTTTGAACACTCTGTCTGATTCTGGCCTCTGCTTTCCAAAGAAATAATGTCCCAATAGTGTTAAAAAAAAAAGGAACTCGCTGATATGCGGCATTTCAAGGTCAGAACGTGTGTTTATGTTCGTTCCTTGTTTATCCCTCAGAAGTACACATGTGAGAGATGGGACCTCCATCTCCCCCAGTTTTCAAACCCAAGGCTCAGAAAAATAAAATCATTTGCCCCACAGACCCCCAACTCAGAAACTTAGGTCATCTGACTCTAAATCTTGTGTCCCTTGAGTGACAAGGTCCTTGAATTATTTGACCTCTTGTTGCCTTGGCTCCTATATCTGTGGCATGGAGATAAGCAAAGTATACTCCTCACAGCATTGTGGTGAAGGTCAAGTGAGTTAATTTGGTGAAATGCTCGGAGAAGTGCCTGGCGCACACTGAGAACTCTGTAAATGGTAGTTATTATTGTCGACTCATTTCAAGATTGAGTTACTATTGAAATCCCCCTTAGTAGAATACCATCTTTGCATTTCTGGTGCATTTTCATGCCATTGCATGTTAGGTGAGACTCACACTGGATGTCTGTCTTCACTGTTGAGATTTACCCTGGTGAGGCTGCACCGTGTAGTCCAGGGCCCGCTGAGTCACTGGCTTCGCTGTGTCCAGTTGCTCATGTGGCCCTGTCTCTGCAGTGAGAGTGTCAGTCCCTGGAGACTAGAGACAGTACTGCTAATACAGGCCTGGACAAAGCTTTAGTTCTTTCCTCTCTCGCTGGCATCTGCAATCCAGCAGGAATTGACGTTGTTCTGTATGGCGTGAGGCAGGGGTTGAGACATATTTTGTTCCCCAAGTGGATATCTGGTTGGCGTAACACCACTTTGTCCTGCTCTCTGCCTCACCTGCCACCACCCTTCTCCCAACCTGGTTGAGCCTCCCATGTCTTTCCTGACTCATTATTCCTTATTCGGTCACGAGCTATTTATTTTTGGCTCCGTGTCAGGCATTGTGCTTGGCATGGGGATGCTGGGCCCTGAGGAGACAGTGGTGAATGAATCAGAGACCATCCTTGCCCGCAGGGACCACGCAGGCCAGGAGGGGCACGCAGACGTCGGCCATGGTATGGTGCATGTGCTAGGTGCTAGGTAGGGGAAGCGTGGCCCCTGGAGACATGTAACCAGGATGTAACCTAGTCTGGATGTCCAGTGATGTCTCCCCTGAGGAATCCGTGTTGAAGCTGAGACCTCAAGGATGACTGCAAGCATGAGGGCTGTGCCGTGTCTACCTGGCTGTAGTAGCTGATCAATAAACATGTGCTGAACGACTATTTGATTTGATGTGGCTCAATGCCATCCTAGGTGGAAGGGGAGGGCAGAGGGCAGGGACAGGTAGTGAATTCTGAGTTGTGTGTGGGTGACACTAGGTGCCTTTTGGACAGGTTCCAGGATTCTGGGTCCAGGATGCCTCCAGCCTCTCCTTTAAGACTCTGCTCCCTTTGGGTCTTGGTAGGACCAACCTCCCTTTCTTCCCAAAGAGGAGATTGCTGCCATATGGCCGTGTCTTCAGCTGGACTGGAACCTGGGTGAAACCCAGAGGAAAGCAGCCAAGTGTGCCTGCAGGGCCCCTCAGAGGCAGCTGCTCCTCTGTCACAACCTGGGCCGCAGAGGCTGCCCCGATCTGCTGCCAGGTCTGCTTGCTGCCCGCACACGAGCCACCGGCTCTCCCTTCCCGGGGAGGCGGGTGGCAGCTGCAGGTACTGAGCGCCTCCTCTACCTGTCTGCCCCCCTGCCGCCTGCTGGGCTCGCCTCCCGCTGCTCCTGACAACCAGGTAGAATGAAATAGACACAGTCAGGCAAGAGTTGTTGATCCTGCATGTGGCTCCATCCTGGCCCATCCGCCAGTTTGGAAAGGACGGGGTGGGGAGACAACGGAGCAGCGTGCACATGGGATGAGGCGCAGAGAAAGGGCAGGAAACGGATTTTCAGGGAGCGCCTGCTATTGCCTGGCTCTTTCCATAAAAGATCTTCATTCCCGCGGCCAGCCTGTGTGGCTAGGGCTGTTGTTTCCTTTCAGATTCTCATCTGTCACATCCCCACTTCTGTGCTCATTCTGTGCTGCATTAGGGCTTCTCAAACTTGAATAGTATTAGGATGTATTAAATGAATAGAATTCTCATGGCACTGCAGGATGACAGATTTTTAAAAACTCTGATGCTTAAGATGTAAAAACATATCACTAGGTGAAAATTTCTTGCGCTCACGCTTACAGCTCTTATACAATTGTCAAATATAAACAAAATTACCAAGGAAATGCAGAGTTGTGATACTAATAGAATTCAAATGAACAACATTGATTTAATGCGATGGATGCTGTTGTTTCGTAGGAGTGTCTTGTGAGTGTGCTATGCTTTGGTCAATATGTATCAGGCGTGGCTCTGTCTACCAATGTTTTCACTTTGAATAACCTCAAGACCATCATAAATAAAGACCACCACGATGTCATTTGACCTCAGCTGACAATAGCCTGCTATCCACATTTTCCTGATCTTTTCTCATTAATCTATGATAATTAAGGCAGTAAATTTCCTGCTCAAGGATGCTAATGCTACTTTTTTTTTTTTTTTTTGAGACGAAGCCTCATTCTGTTGCCCCAGGCTGGAGTGCAGTGGCCTCATCATAGCTCACTGCAACCTCAAACTCCTGAGCTCAAGTGATCCTCCTGCCTCAGCCTCCTGAGCAGCAGGGACAATAGGCATGCACCACCATGCCTGATTAATTTTTTAAAATTATTTTTTGTAAACACAGAAGTCTGTCTATGTTGCCCCGGCTGGTCTCGGACTCCTACCCTCAAGCGATGTTCCCCCCCTTGACCTCTCAAAGTGCTAGGATTACAGGCATGAACCACAACTCTCAGCCTTGATGCTGCTCTTGTGATGTAAAATCAAAGTCTCGATTCATCAAATAATTTCTAAAGCGAAAGTGTTATTCTGTGAGTCTGACTTTCCATTGAGACAGACTGCAAGAGAGAAGTGTAGTCTTTATCAGGTAAGAGATTTCAATCTGAGGGCCGATTGTTGTCGCTTGAAATTTGGACATACATGCCACTCTAGTGGCAGCTGGACATGTTTATCAATCTGTTAAAAGTTAAATGCTGTCACTTGGGGTCATAGCTCTGTGTAAACACAAGGACAAACTCCGGGAGTGAAATGGCGCAGCTGCGCTGGGTTAGAAGGCGCCTCTGCACATCCTTATAAGCCAGTTATGCTTAAGTGGATTTTAAAAGATTATCATCAACGAGAAAACACATACAAGAGTGTGCATACACATACGCAGCGCCTGGACCTCTGAGTCCAGGAAGGGCTAATAGACTCCGGGAAATCCCACCTCATCTTCTGTGACTTTGCTCAGATTACAACGGAGCGGGCCGGCAAAGACAAGTAATTGGACACCTCACCTTTCAGCACAAATCTTCCAAATCTGTTTGCAGAAGGAAAGTGGCTCAGAGAAGCATTCCTTTCTTGGCATGAGAACTTAAGGCGGGTGGTCCTCTGGGATGCAACTGAATGACTCTCCACTAAGTGATAGCAAAACCAGGCCCCGATGCTTGCCGGGTGGGGAGAAATGTGTTCACACGGCTGCATTTGGAGAAAAGGGATGCTCATGTTTTATCTCTCTTTTCCTTCAAATAAATAACCGCCACATGGAAAATCTCTTCTGGCCCCTTCCATCAGTTCACTTGTTCTATGATACGGTGGAGTGTTTAAGAGCACAAAGTTAAGACTCCCTAGATTTGAATCTCAGCAACATCATTTCCTGGCTGTGTGATCTCGGCCAAGTTACTTCACTTCTCTGTGCCTTTTTGGTTTTTGCTCATCTGTAAGAGGGTACTGGCGGTAACGTGCGCTGCCTCCTGGGTTTGTTATGGAGCTCGCATGAGACATGCGTGTTAAATACTCAGCATGGGGCTCGCATCAGAGAGTCCACAGCCCGTATGCGACCACATTGGCATCAGTCACCAGCTTCTTGCTTGCACCTGGCCTGGGGCCAACACAGGCTCAGGAAGGAACGAACACTCGATATGCCAGTCCCCATCCTTCAAGGCCGATGCGGGTTGCACCTCTTCTGGGAAGCCTGCCTCGGGCCTGGAATTCTAGAGTGAGAGCTGCCTTCACCCAGGCAGCCTGCTCCCGCTGTTGGATTTGCCACCCAGTCCAAACCTGTCTGTCCTGGTGACAGATTTTGGCTTTGGGGATCTTACATCTTATGAGATGGGAGCAATTTGAGGGCAAAAATGGTTTGTTCTGGATTAAGCTGGTGCCTGGATGAATGCCTAATAGATATCTAATAGGTATGGAGCTCATTCTTAAAACTGGTAAAGGAGTGGTCAGAAGAACAGAGTGAATTCTGTCCCCATGTCCATATGTGCTTTTTATTGAAAAGATCAAAGATTAAGGAGAGTATGTGTGTGCATGTGCATGAACACACATGGTAACACACACAAACACTGCTGGAGCCTTCGCTGTCTGCTCTGTGTGCACGCAGGTACTGTGATGCAGACCCTCTGCCCCCACCTGTGCCTTGTGGTAGCATCTGCCTCCTGGGACAGTGTCTTTTCCTCTCTGGCATCACAGAATCAAAAAGGTGCTGCCCAATAGTAGATGCTCAGTAAATATTTCTTTAGTGGAGCTACATTAAAAAAGACCATGGGGGCTTCAGCCACTTTAGGCAAACTTGCAGATCTACAGGGCAAGCTACATAATTTTCCAGCATGTTGAGTGTGCACGTTGGTCCACGTATTTGCCAACGACAACAACAATTAAACAGCAGGTGATATTTACTGAGTGCTTGCTATCTGCTGCTCACTCTGCTCAATTCTTTCTATGATCTCATTTAACCCTCCAAACACTATTGCAAAGTAGGCATGACTATCATTCCCTATTTACAGATGAGGAAACTGAAAAACAGAGAAGTCAAGCGACTTGCTCAGGGTTGCTTAGCAACTCAGTGGCGGGTACAGAATTCAGACCTGGACAGTTGGCTCAACCAACATTTCCTGGGTCCCCGCTATGTGCTAGGCACGTGCCAGGTGTGGCACAGTATACTCCAGCAGCAGCTCTCAATTGTTCGTGTGCATCAGAATCTCCTGGAGGGCTTGTCGAAACAGATTATGGGACTCTACCCCCAGAGTTTCTGATTCACTGGGTTCGGGGTGAAGCCAGACAATCTGCCTTCCTGCCAGCTTCCCAAGTGCTGACGGTCTGGGCACCGCAATTGGAGATCCACCGGTTTAAATCTCACTTCCTCACCTTTAGAATAGGAAAAGAGAGTTCAGCAATGTGTATAGACACAAGACATCATCTATGGCCATCCCAACCTGATTGTGCCTGATCTCATCTGTCTTGGAAGCTAAGCAGGGTCAGGCCTGGTTAGTACTTGAATGGGAGATACAAGCCATTGGTGGGTGGGAACCGGAACCAAAAAATGCCCAGTGAAAGCATAGATTCAGCTCTGAAACTCCAGGGGGAAGGAGTGAGTGAACCATTTTTAGGCCCCTGCTGTATGCCAGCCCTGCTCAGACACTAAATTACTTAAAAGATAAGACGAGTCATCTTTCTCCTCCAGTCTTCAGATTTGGATTATTATTGGAGGCAAAACTTTGGAGAAGATTTTGAAGTGTTACAAGACAGTATAGCATTTGGCACGCAAACATGGTGACCAGACTGCCTGAACAAAAATTGTCATTGCGGGCATGGGACTCAATTGTCCTGCGCTCAGTTTCCCTCTCCGGGAAACGGGGCAACAGGAATATCTACCCTGTGGCATTCACCGTGAGGACTGAGCTAGGACAGCAGTGCCTGCCCAGGGTTTGCCCCGAGTGGCTTTGCTAGCTGGTGGTTAACACAGGAGGACTAGGCTGGAAGGGTGAGTTTCAAGCCACTGAAAGGGACCAGACTGAGAGTCTGGGAAATTGCTTAAAAACTGATGACAGTGATGATGACGATGATGATGGTGATAATAACTACTATTAGCATCATGCATGGAGACATTGTGGGCCATTCGCCGTGCAGATGCTCTGTGCAGAATTTCACCCACTCCTCTCGGTAACCCCAGTGATCATCTCTGCTGTCAGGATGAGACGGAGGCTCCACCCCGGCAACCCCCATAACGCTTTGTGTGACCTTGGGCCAGTTGCCTGACCTCCCTGCAGCTCCAAGCTGGGGTTGGTCTCAACGTTCTCTAAAGGCCTGTCTGTTTGCAGATTGCGGACTGCGCTGCTCCCACAGGGAGACCCCTCGCTCCGCACGATTAATACGAAGCTGTCCTTAAAGCCTTTGGGATCCCCAGAGTGGGGAAACTCTTGCCCTTGGGACTCAGATGTCAAGGGACCAGGCTCCCTGCCATTCGTGATCAGGAATTCTGGACACCTCCAGAATCATTTCCAAACCACGCAGCGCCTGCAGGGTCAGGGAGTCTGTAGGGGAGGCGGTGGGGATGGCCTGAGGCGAAGCCATGAATGGGGCGGAGGTTTCTCGCACCTTCCCAGCCCCACTCCTGGCAGCAAGAGCAGTGGCTCTTCTTGACACAGCACGGTGCATGCCGGGCACCCCATGTCTTCCCGAGCCCTGTAGCAAACTTGTGAAGTAGAGGGACGTACAGTTTCCCTTTTGCAGATGAGAAAACAGGCCCAGGGAGGCCAGGCTGCTCCCCAGCAGCACCGGCCTGAGCGTCAGCGCCAGGAGTGGAGCCTGGGTCTGTCTGCCTCCCACCTGTGCCCGCGAAGACCAGCCGGAGCTGTCGCGCTGCAGCTCGTTCCTCCGCTTTCTGGATTCCCAGTTTCCCCTTCGTCCTTCTGGCCCCTCTCTGAATCTGCTCCCAGAGCCTTGGGAAGGGGCTGATAACGCCTCCAAGGCGGCTAAGAAGCAGTGAAGAGCCCCACCCCAGAGACTGATTCTGTGGCTCTGGGGCGATGTACCCTCTCGATTCAGAACCACGGAGCTGGGTGATCCCTGGGGTCCCTTCCAGATGTAACGTTTTTGAGGCTAGATCTCCGCGGCTCTCCTAGGCCTTGCACAATCCCAGGCAAGGGACTGTGGCACACTTCAAAAATTAAACTAAAGTTATTTCTTTATACAGAGGAAAGAGCACTGGATATGGAATCAGAAAACTCAATGCACATGAGCTTGCTGTGTGACCTTGGGCAAGTTCCATCCCTTCTCTGTGCCTCATTTTAAATGATGGTTGGATGAGACAATCTTTCTTGGCTCTATAATTTGGAGATCATGTCCAGCCTCGAGGTTGCTTGTGTGCCTTCCTGTCCCCTTGCTGGAGGGTAGGGTCTTTTGGGGCAGGGCACTGGTACCCCTTATTTGCCTTGGTTGGTGTCCCCAGGGTCTAGACAGCACCTCCTACCAACTCTGTGTTCAGTAAATGCTGTTGAATGAATGGACAATGCTTCCGAGAATGTAATAGCCTGCCGCATTCTGCAAACCGTAATGTATTACATCAGATAATCACCAACGATAGTGGCTAATCTGGGTTTTTAAAAAGAAATTGTATTATGTTTTGTCTGACTTGATAAAATAGCTCAGCTTCGGAGAAATCTTGTTTATCTTTAACTGCAGTTAAAAAAATAATTTTTAGTAAAACCTTCTGAAAGTAATTTGGCTCAATGGGTTTTTCTACCTCTAGTCATTTTCTTGGAAAAAAAGAAAAAAAAGAGAGAATAAGTGCTACTCAGTAACTGGTAATGCTGCTTGGGAATTTAAAGGCACAGGCATGAAAAATGTAGCACATTGAGCTAGCTACCTTAAAACCTGGTTATAAATTTGCCTTGACACCTTTAAAATTAGTAGCAGCAGTTGCACGCTAACTATGACCTCCAAATTCTAATCCTATTTCCGATGCTGACTTGTTTTAGCTTCTGAAAGAGTCACTTAAATGCTTGACCCAAGCTTGCTTCTCTGGCAAAGGATGACAGCATCGACCTACTTCATTCTTGACTATCCTTTCTCTCTCTTTTGCCTTTTTAAAGAATCATCTGATTCATACCACTCTTTCTCATCTTTATCCTCTTCTTCTTCCTTCCTCTTCCTCCTTCTTTCCCCCTCCTGCTCTTTCATCTTACTTTTTAATTGGATGAAATGTAGGATCAGAAAATAGAAACTGTCAGGGTTTCGCTGGTCTGTTCCCTTCTATATCAATGATGACAATATTTATGGAAGATCTTTGTGAATTTCATTGCAAAAGCAAGCTGAGAATCTTCAACAACCAGAGGGGAGCTTTCCTAAGAGTTGAGTAATATTTTGGCTCTTGCCTGTTCAATGGTTTGCTTTTGAAACCAGATTCCCAGCCCTTTTCGAGGGATTCTGGCTCCAATGTTAAAAGGTACCTCTTTATCTAGCAGAGAAGTCCCAGCTGGTTAAGAGTCTGTAGCTATAGTCAAGGAGGTCTTGGCCTCAGTATTGGCCAGAGGAGGGACTGATGGTTGTAGAGTAAAACTAAGGCCCCCAAGGTGGTCGGTACAGTAGGTGGTGACAGGCATTGATGTGGGGCAAGCTGACGGCATTTAATCATGGTATAATCCTGCAAGCTGGGCATCCTTATCTTTATTTTACAGATAAGGAAACTGAGGTTCAGAGAGGTTAAGTGACTTGGCCAGGGCCGTACAGATAGGAAGTAATACAGTTTTTCTGACCCCGAAACCTGTTTCCGTCACTGTTTGTCTCCTTTCGGCCGAGCAATGCTGCCTCCTGACATCCGGCTTGAGACAGGTGGGCTAGAGCCAGACAGGGAGAGACTGGGGACCGGGCGAAGGCCCCCACTCCCACCCCCACCCGCCCAGGGAAGGGAAGGAGGGAGGTAGGGGCAGGGGTGGAGGCCGTGTGCCTGGCGAGGTGGGAGGTGGGAATGGGAGATGGGCTCAGGGTGGGGACGTTTCTCAGAGAATGAGAAAATCAGGGTACATATATAATTAGGTGTTGTTTGCTTCCAAAATGAAAATAGCAGTATGATTTATTTCTGATTTTAAAAGCAGGCATGCTCATGGCAGCACATTTAGTCTGTATGGAAGGGAATAATAAAGGAAGTGAAAACTGCCTGTGTTCCTATAATCTAGAGATAACAGTGACCCACAGCTGGGCTTTGGGTTCTACATTCTCAGGCTTAGTCACCTTAAATTCACCTCAGTCTTGCCTGTTGGGAAGTTACCATGGAGACCACTAGGTTAACACGAGTGACTCTGATTTCTGAGTTTTGGACTCACTTGATGCTTTGGGGTAGCTGGGTTGTTGTCACCTGATAACTTTGATTTTATTTTATCTAAAATGGATTTTAAGGCTAACCAAATACGATTATGTTTTCAAAGCCATGTTTCAAAGATTGAGGACGTGGAAAAATTTTGATATGGTGTTAAGGAAAAAGAGACCATACAATTGTGTATCTGATATGATCTGAGTCTTAAGATACATATCTATATCCACAGAAAAAAGACAAAGAACTTTCAGTATTTCTCCTAAAATGTTACCAATGCTTATTTGGGTGAGAATGAATTATTTTAACTGTCTTCTTTATACTTTTCTGTATTGACTAAAGTTTTTATAATGAGCATGTTTTGCTTACACAGAGAATAATATATGCTATTTATAAAACAAGGTAGATATTTGGGGACGAGATGTTTTTGAAAGGTACATAGAGACTAGTGTGTGCAGAGGCAAAATAAAGCAGGGCATGAAGCAGTTTCCCACTGACCTTAATCAACGCTCTGGCCAGGATGGCTATTACAGAGCTGGTGGGGTAACTGGAGGAGGGAATGTTCGTTTGAGTTTCTGAAATATTCATTTCCTGCAAATGCCTCAGCTCTGCACCGTCTCTTATGAATGGAAACACCAGTTAAAATGAGCAAGGGAAAGTTTCTCTCGGTAGGAGCCCCAGAAGTCCTCTCTTATTTATATTTAGGGTTCTGCTTTCCCTGTGGAAATTGGTGGTTTTATCCATGGACATCTGCCAGGAATCAAATGAAAGGGACAGGTAGGAGAAAATGGCCTGTAATTTGAGCCCTGTGGATGTGTGCTATATAATGATGTCCTCAGCTTGGTGTGTGTTTCTGGTATGAAACTGTCAAGAACTCCCTTGAAATCTCCGACTGTTTGGGTCCACTGGCAGGAAAGTGTGAATCCTACGGGTCTTCCAGGGTGGATCAAATAAGCTGCTCCTTTCCCCCACCGCTCTGTCCTTTTGAAATGAGGGGTAAAGACAACAATAAAAACCAAGAATCCTTAAATCTCAGGAGAGAGTGGAGAGGTGAAAGAAGATCTGTTTTGTAGCACACCTTCAATAAAAAAGATTTACAGCCACGTCATTTTCTCTTCCTTCTAACGTGTTAGACTGAGAGGATCCAGTAAACTAAACCCCAGGGAGAGCTTGGTATAAATAAAAAATATCTGACAACTGTCAAAACAAATAGCAACCAATCAGAAATACAATGTCGAGGGAGGCTCTGGTTCTGGAATGATTCAGAGGAGTGTTAGCCTGTTATAGCAAGAGCAAAGACTTAAAGGGACATTGGGACAGAATTAGGATGCCCCCAAAATGTTGAACTTGGAAACCAATTGAGTGAAGTGGGCGAAACAGGTCTGATTTAATCTCTAAAGGAGTAACCAAAGCCTTAAGTATCAGTGAAGAATATATTCATTCATTCATTCACTCACCGGCAGCCAGCCAGTGCCTTCCCTGGGCAGGCTGTGAGCTGGGGATGGAGATGCAGGTGGAAGGACACAGCCCATCCGCAGGGGGCTCAGAGCATGGTGGGGGGAGGGGCCGTAGCTCTAATGCAGAGTGCCACATACAGTGGTAGAAGCAAATGTTGGGTGTTATTGCCAGAGATAGGGGAGAGGGAACCAACTGCGCATGTGTGTGTCTACGCCCGCATGGCCGAGCTGGGTTTGAAGGACACGAAGGAGTTATACTGGTAAAGGGGGGCAGGTTATGAGAGGTGTTCAAGCTGGACAGGTAGAATAGTCATTTGCTCGTTCATTCATTCAACATATGTATTGAGCTCCTGCCTGATTCCAGGCACAAGTTCCCAAAGTTCCCAAGGACCTGTGAACAGGGCAGAGCACGTCCTGCCTTCAGAGAGCTTGTGTTCTAGGGAACCGACAAGGAGCAAAAGAGTCAGCGAAGAAGAGGCCCTCAAGGCTGAGGTGTCATGAAGACGGCAAGAAGTATAATGTGATCTGAGGGCATGGTGGGCATAAAGGCGGCCAGAGAGACCATCTCAGAGAGATGGCCTTCCATGCTGCACCCTGCGTGGGTGATGCTACGACCTGGGGAAGCACATTTTGGGGGGAGGGAACAGCAGGGTAAGGGGTTTTGGGGGGAACAAGCTTGGTGTCTGCAAACATCAGAAGGAGGCAGTGAGTGGGGGGACAGTGGGAGGGGCGATGTGGTCAGAGACGTGAGCAGGGGCCAGGTGATGTAGTGCTGTGGGCTCTGGCGAGGACTCTAAGAATGGTTTGCAAGGGGCAGCGGTGAGTGGGTGGACCGGCTGCTCAGCTGTCGTGGCAGACCCTGTGGGAATGCATGGTGGCCGGAGGGGGTGGTGGTGGGTGTGGACAGAGGACAGCAGTTTGGGATCACCTTCTGGAGGCAGACTCAGCATCACCCATGGAAGGATTAGCTGTGATGGGAGAAGAAAAGAGGCATCAAGGATAGCTCTTAGGACTTTTGCCTGAGCAGCAGGTAGATGATGGCCATTTATCGAGGTGAGAAAGAGGAGGGTTTTTTTTTTTTTGAGACAGAGTGTCACTCTGTCATGAGGCTAGAGTACTGTGGTGTCAGCTTAGCTCACAGCAACCTCAAACTCCTGGGCTCAAGTGATCCTCCTGCCTCAGCCTCCCAAGTGGCTGGGACAATAGGCACATGCCACCACACCTGGCTAATTTTCTTTTTCTATTTTTAGTAGACATGGGTCTTACTCTTGCTCAGGCTGGTCTCGAACTCCTAAGCTCAAGCAGTGCCCCTGCCTCGGCCTCCCAGAGTGCTAGGATTACAGGTGCGAGCCACTGTGGAGTTTTGTTTGCAGTCGGGGATAGCAAGCTTTTGGGAATCTAAGATGGTTCCGTATTGTTTAAATCCAGGTTCATGGAAGGGGCAGGAGATGGCTGGAGGGACAGACAGAAGTCATGAAGAACCCTATTGGCCTGTGAGAGAGCCAGACCCAAACCTTGAAGGCTCAGGTAACCAGTGAAGGCCTTTACAAAGCGGAACAACACTGTCAGGTGGTTTTTATTTGTTTGTTTGTTTTTGAGACATGAGCATCCAGAGTAGATGCTTGCTTGGAAGGATATGGTGGGAAGCAGATGTTGTTCTGGCCCAGGCAGAGTTGGTTATGGCCTGAAGTCAGGTGGGAGTGGGAGAAGTGGACAGATTCTTGAGCCGTGTAATGGAGGAAGAGGCAGGACACAGGGACTCAGTACGCAAGTGAGGTGAGGGAGGTGGTGAGGCGGGAACGCAGGTTTTCTGGGTTCTGTAAGTTCAGGATGGTGTCTGCATTCGTGGTACTACAGGCAGGAGGTTAAGGGGATGAGTGCAGTCACGGACTCAGATGTAGTAGATATGGTGTGTCGCTTCCCCTGTGTCCATTTGGCCCTTCCTCCCTCCTCACAGCACGCTGCCCCTTCCTCTGTGTGGTCCGTGTCCTTCAGGGGAAGCTGACCCCACCCCTGCTGCGGGATGGTATCCCGTGATGGCAGGTAACCTACCCCTGGCCAATGGTTATCTGACAGTGGTCATGTGACCAACCTGGGCCAATGAGATAGGAGGAGAGGTTTTTCTGGGGGCTTCTGGGAAAGCAGCGTCCTTGCTTTCATCTGAGAACATCTAGAAGTGACCCTCTGGTCCTCTGGGTGTCGTCCTGTTGGGACGTGCAGCCCCAAAGCAATGTATCTGTTTCACTGCCAGCCTGAGGACAATGAGAGAAACGGGCACGCTCGCTGGAGCAGCCCATTTCCCTACTGTGAGGCCAGCCTGAGTTGTGTGTTCCCTCACTTGCAACTCCAAGCATCTCATCAGATACAAGGGCCAGTGGGACCACCGGCGGGTGTTTCCAGCAGGTACATGGGCTCTGGCTGGGGCTGGAGCTCATGCTGGGGGCTGAGACGGAAAAGGAACTCTAATGGTCACACTCTTCTGAGAGTAGGTATCAACAGGATCGTTTTCTTAATCAAATAAAACTTTTACTTTCAATGAAGAAGGAAGCAGAGTCATGAAAGGAAGAACTTCTTGCAGAACACACTATATTGTGCGGTCATGTACAGGGGCGGATTATGGAACCTCTGTAATTAAAAATCGAAAGGATAGATGCTAATCATTGGAATGATTCACACACTGTTGAAAGAGAAGCTGAATGACCTATTTTCTGAGACTTTTTGGAAGTCAGAATCCATTTTGTGTTGGTTGCCCCATGTGACCTCTAAGAGGCGTAGACTTGCCCAGAGGAAAGAGGGCGGGAGCTTCGGGGTCTGGCCCATGAGAAGGCCGAGTCCAGCTTTCACACTTCTGAGCTGCCTGCACCTCATGGGCAAAGCGGCGGAAACAACTGCCCCCCACGGTAGTCCTGCGAATTCAACTGGGAAACTCGCACGTAAGGAGCCTATACTGTGCCCAGCAAATACTACAATATTACAAATACTACAAATATTACATATATATATATGGAGAGAGAGAGAGACAGAGAGAGAGAGAGATCTCTTTTCTTTCCTCCCTTTCTCTCTTGGTCTCTCCTGAGCACTCTTCCATCAGTCTTTTGTCTCCAGCAGCGTCTCCTCGCAATAGGGTTATAAGTGACCTCTGCTAGTCAGATCTGTGGTCAGTTTCCTGTCCTCTTTGTACTTGAGCAATCGGTGCCATTTGATTGGTTGCTCACTCCCTCCTTGCACTCCTTCCTTACTTGCCTTCGGAGGGCCTCCTTGCTTGGCTGTCTTCCTGCCTCCCTGGCTTCTCCTCCTCTGTCCCCTTGTGGGCTCCTCCTCACTTTCTAGACCCCTGAATGGTGCAGTGCCCAGGGCTCAAGCCTCAAGCCCCTCTTCTCTAGTATACTCACCCCGCAGGCTCCATATCTCAGTCCAGAGAAAGCCCAGCACCCTTTTCATGGGCCAGGAGAGCCTAACCAATCTGCCCCCTTCCCAGTCGGCCCTGCCTTCTACCCTTGCCCCCAGATCACCTGGTCCACTTGCTGTTTCTGGAAAACGCCAAGCGTATCCTCCCTCCCAGCCTCTTTGCTAGCTGCTCCCCCAGCCTGGAGCCGCACTACCTCACTTCCTCAGGTCTTTGCTCCAGTGGCAGAGGGCCCTCCCTAGCCACCCTGCATAACCTCACAGCTTCCCGCCTCCTCGCTCTGCAGCCTTTCACCTTACTTTATCTGTCTTCAAAGCTCTCATCACCACCTGATGCAGTATTTGTTTATTCGTGCGTTCACTCTTTCCCACATTGGAACGCCAGCTCCGTGAGGTCAGGGACTTTGTTTTGTGCACAGTTATGTGTTCAGATTCTATCACGGCATTTGGCGCAAAGTGGGCTCTCCATAAATATTTGTTGAATGAATGCATTCATCGCGGGTACCTGCTATTGTTATTACCAATGTCATTATTATTATTATTATTTTTTTACCAACTTCAAGATTCTGTGGTTCATGCCTGCAAAGCAAGAGGTAGATCCAATTGTCTCCCAAGATCCCTTTCTGTTTTCCAAGCCCCAGATCCATAACACAGTGGATGTAAATTGCTTACATGGGAATGGATCCAAACAGAATTACTGATTCTCATGGGCCCCACAATCACCACACTCCTGGACTTCCTAAGAAGCCATTCTGGGCGATACAGTTAGACAGCCATTTAGACATGTCTGCTTTGGAGGCAGTTTGACCTATGGTGAGAATGTCAAATGAAACAAAAACATTCTGACATTTTAAGAGCTTTAATTTACTCACGATAAAAGCCATAGCATCTGAATATGTCAAGTTTATAAGGCATAGACTTTAGAACAGGAATATGTGCTTACCTAATGCAAGGGCATGTCAGTGAGTTGATTGACTTGTTAAAGGAGTATGCCAGTAACATACTTGGAAGAAACAGAGGATGCATCTGCAAAATACATCTGCGATTTGGTTTAGGGTGAATCTGTCACTCTCACTGCAGTTTGAAGTTGGGTTGTACGTGAAATTAACCAATTGCCAAGGTAATTCAAATAGATGCATCTGAGAGGCCCCAGAAGGTTAAGACGGCAATGATTATTGCCAATCAGTAGGCTGTAGCGGAATAAGCACAGACTTTGGAGTTATACACAATTGGTAGTGAACCCAAGCTCTTCTGTGTATAGGCTGAGCAGCATCAGGTCAGTTACTATACATCTCTGGGCTTTGGTCTCTACCTTTATGTGGCAGAGACTACTATGAATCACCCAGACCTGTTTTCCCTGGAGTCTGGCACTCAGCCTGGCTGCATTTCCCAACCTTTCTTGTGCTCGTTCCCTTCTGGGTTGGGGCAGAGGATCTTGGTCACTCCAGAAGCTGTGTGCAAAGATGGTGGGCCACACATTGAAAGGCATGCATCTCTGAACTGATGCTTGGAGGAGAACTGCCTGTTTTGGACTTGGAGAAAGTGAGAAACAAGTTTCTACGTATTGAGCCACTGGGACTTGGGGGTTTAGTTGTTATATCAGATACTATTATCCTGATACCTTTGCGAAATAGAGCTAATTTTTTCCCCCAAAGGGTTGAAATATACTTTGTGTTTGAAGCTCCCAGAACAGATTTTGGTATGTAGCAGGGGTTTAATAGATATTAGTTCTTACTATCCTCTTTCCTAGTTAATCTACAATAATCATTACATGTAGATTTTGTGCACGGTCTTGTTAGGCTATGAGGAGGATTCAAGAAGTATAAAACATAGTCACAGCTCTCAAATTCCACATCCTTATAATGGGGAAGGCAATTATCTTTCTTGTGTGCATGCATCCTAAATATCAGGCTTCCAAAGGACATGAATGGAGTGAATGTCTCTGAGATTAGCTATTAGAATTCAGAGGAAGGTCTCTTTGGTCCAGGCTTGTTAGGGAAGACTTAATAAATCACCCAGATATTGCAAAAGAGTGGTGCATAGGCCATTATGAATAATGGCCAATCAAAAAAGAATTTCTATTTCATTTTGGGGAGAATAAACATGATATATTCATTCTCTTAGCAGATATTCATTGCTAACCATGTTAGCAATGGAGGCTACTTAGAAAACTAACCTAGATTAGGGAAAAAGCTATAAGTTGGGACAAGGATGCTTGTTAATGAGCCATTTATAATGTCAAAAGACAGAAACAACCCAAATGTCCAATAGTGAGAGACTGCTTAATTAAATCCAAGAAATCCCACTGAAGTCCACAACTTCGGTTACCACCCTCACGTCAATGACTCCCACATTTATAACTCTGGCCCTGACATCTCTGAACTCCACAATCAGGTCTCCAATTCCCTACAGGATGTCTCTGCTTGGATGTCTCCAAGACGTATCACACACAGGCTCACCCTGAGCTCATGGTTCACCCTGCTTCCCAAGTTGGTCACCTCCCGTCCCTGCAACACGGTCCTCTCCCTGCATCTCCTGCCTCACCGCGGTTGTGAGAGTCAAGATTCTGGGAGCCATCCTTCACAGTCCCCTTTCTCTCACCCTCATAGCCAATCCATTAGGTCCTAAATATCTTTTATTTATTTATTTATTTTTTGGAGACAGAGTCTCGCTCTTGTTGCCCCGGCTAGAGTTCCGTGGCGTCAGCCTAGCTCACAGCAACCTCAAACTCCTGGGCTCAAGCGATCCTCCTGCCTCAGCCTCCCGAGTAGCTGGGACTACAGGCATGTGCCACCATGCCCAGCTAATTTTTTCTACATATTTTTAGTTGGCCAATTAATTTCTTTCTATTTTTAGTATTTATTTTTTATGTATTTATTTATTTTTAAAATTCAGATGGGGTCTTGCTCTTGCTCAGGCTGGTCTCTAACTCACAAGCTCAAGTGAAGGATCCACCTGCCTCAGCCTCCCAGAGTGCTAGGATTACAGGGATGAGCCGCCACGCCCAGCCCCCTAAATATCTTTTAAATCCATCCTCTTCACTTCATCTCTGCTGCTACCTCCTTGGTGTAACCCCCCATCTTTCTTCACCTAGACCTTGGCATAGCGTCCCACCTGGGCTCTCTGCATGCATCCCAGCCTCCTCTTCAGTCTGTTCAAGGTCACATCCAATTTGTCACCCCTGCTGTTCCTTGCCTCCAAAACTTTTCTATGGCTTCCCACTGCTTTTAGAATAAAGACCAGAATTCTTAACATGGCTCACTGAGTACCTCATTGTCTGAGCCGTGCTTCTCTGCACCCTCATCTCTTTCTCCCCTTCTCCCCTCTTTCCCCACAGCCCAGCCTCAGGGTGCTGCATGAGCTCTTCCCTCTGCTCAGAGCGCACCTTCCCACCCGCCCCTCCCCGCCCCACTGCGGCAGTGTGAGCTTGGCACCCAAGCACCCTCCATTGCTCGCAGGCTCAGCCACCGCGAGGAAGCCCTCCAGGATTTTGCACCTAGGGCAGGTTTCTTCGGGACCTGCTTCTGGTGCGTACACGCAACCCGGACAGAGGGAAGGGTGATTCGGGGGTGTTCTAGATGGTGAGGAGACAGGTGGTAAAAACATCGTCACTGATAATGCAGAAGGGTGGATATTTTACCTTTAGACAACTGAGAGGTGAACTTTATAGATCACAGATCTGATATTGACTTTGAATCAGGACTAGTCATTTGTGTCAGAAATATTTCCCCTGTGCCAGACCCTGTGCTGTTTCACCTACTCTGTGGAGCTTAGCATTCATTCAGCAAGTTTCAAAAGCCTGGGTGTCAGGAAAGCGAATTTGTATTCGAGGAGCTCCCTCGAACGTGTTTTATTTCCTTGAGTAAGACATTTAATTCTCTGCGTCTCAGTTGCAATAACAATCCTCACTGCCTGCCCCGTGGTGACATGCGCAGGCGTCCACACTGCTAAAATACTTGGAGATCTCTGGCCTTGAACGCGATGCAGAGAAGTCGCACTTTGAATCTGACCAGTTAAAAGTGCGGCATCGTCAAGACCCTTCTTTGATCCCCCCCCATCCCCCAACCGGAGGACTCCTGTTATTAAACCAGAGAACAGAGCAGGTTCTGGCTGGCAAGGACCCAGGGATTCACGTCTCAGGCGTTAACATCATAATCGCGCCGCATGAAAGCAGCAACATCTGCTGTGTGAGGCCCTGGTGCCGGGGCCCATGTCATCGTCATCGTACCTCCCGGATGGCCGGGACCTCCGTCTTGGGAGGCCTCCTGGGTGGCCTTTAGGCTGCACTTAGGACGCGCTCAGTTGCTACTGTCAGGTGGTGACAAGCTCTCATTAGGGCCAAGAAATTCACTTGTGTCCTGGGCTTCTCAGAAAACCAGTGGGGACCCACGGGAGAGGCCTCGTGCCTGAAGGTGCCCCGGGACTGGGAATTGAGTCACAGCCGAAGTGATGCGAGGCTGTGGTCACTGACAGGTGCTAGTGGAACGAGGTTGGCAGGCTGTGGCAGGCCTCTAGCAAGCCTGCTCTGCATTTTCTCTTTGGCACGGAGTGTATGGGAATTCATTTTTTAAAAAACTGTTCACCGAGGCAGGAGAGTCCGGTGGTCAGAAGGGCAGCTCGGAAGTCAGGCTAAGAGTATCTAGGGACGGCAAAGAGGTATTGGCTTGTTGGGAGAGGGCCACCGTACTCCACAATGTCACATGCATTGTCTCATTTCATGACCGTGTTCCTGGGGAGGCCGGTTCTCTCATGCTTATCTTCCAAGATGAGGAAACCAAGACTCCAAGAGGTTGGACGGCCTGCCTAAAACCACACAGCCATGAAAGATCGAAGGTGGATTAGAATCTTGTCTGTTTCCAAAGTCCACACTGCCTCTGCTCTACTGTGAGTCCAACTGAGGGTGTGAACAGGTTACGCCCATATCACCTTTTGTGCTCAATGTCCTGTTTCCCAAAGAGATCTCAACTCCATCCATTTTTGTCACCTCCCATGGTCCAAGTGGCTCCCACCTGGATGATTACACTGACTAGTCCCTCTGCCTCCATCTTGCTTCCTTCTCCGCTCCCTGTTGGCGCAGGGCCGATTGAACCGTGTCCCCTCCCTGCTTCACACCCCGCAGTCACGCCCTTCAGAGGTTTCCCGTGGCCACTTGGCTGGAATCCGGAACATCTAATGAGGCGACCAGGCTTTGCATCTTCTGGCCCTTGCCCAAGTCTCTAGCTCTGTTTCCTTCCATCTCCCCTGCACTTTTCTCTATCCATGCTGGTCTTCTGGTACTTTCTGGAAGGCTCTAAGCTCTTAGTCTTGCCTTAGGGGCTTTGCATGTGCCATTCCCTCTGCCCGGAACACCTTCCCCCAATTGTTGCCTGCATGACTCCTGTTCAACCTCATGTGTTTCCTACTGGGAAGCTGTGATGAACCTTTCTGTTGGACCACACTGTTCTCTTTAAGCATCCCGCACTCTCTCTTCAACGTTTTTAAATCATTTACAAATATTTTTCATTTGTGACATACTGACTGTCTCTGGTTTTCCTCCCCCTCTATTTTATAAGCTCCTCTGGGTTGGGGACCAGGACGATTCCCTTCCCCAAGACACCTCTGCGTCACATGCACCCCCAGCACTCAGTGGATGTCCAGTGAGCACTTTTTGTGTTTGTCACCTGAATAAACAGTCCTCAAGAACTGGTAGCATTGTCTCTTACAATGTAAGTACATGTGAGCGTATTTATGGACTCCTGTTCATTATAACTTCATCCATTTATTCATCCGTGAGTCATTTCCATCAATATTTACTAAGCACTGAGTGGGTGCCAAGGACGCAGAAGTGACTGAGAAGACGTGCCAGCCCTCCAGCAACAGGGCGGGGGGCGGGCAGGGATCTAAGGGCACAGCCCGAGCTTCTGAGCCTGGCGTTCCGGGTTTGGATCGCAGATCCTCCACGTCCTCAGCTGTGTGGCCTTGGGCAAGTCACTCCACTTCTCTGAGCTCTAGGTGTCTCATCAATAAAATGGAGATAACAACACCCATCTTGCAGGGCCATTTTGATACTAAATTGAATGGAAAAGTACATAAAAACGAAGCTCAATAAGGAGAAGATGTTGTTTTTGTTGTTTATTTATTTATTTTTTTTTGAGACAGAGTCTCACTTTGTTGCCCAGGCTAGAGTGAGTGCCGTGGCGTCAGCCTAGCTCACAGCAACCTCAAACTCCTGGGCTCAAGCAATCCTGCTGCCTCAGCCTCCCAAGTAGCTGGGACTACAGGCATGCGCCACCATGCCCGGCTAATTTTTTCTATATATATTAGTTGGCCAATTAATTTCCTTCTATTTATAGTAGAGATGGGGTCTCGCTCTTGCTCAGGCTGGTCTCTAACTCCTGAGCTCAAACGATCCGCCCACCTCGGCCTCCCAGAGAGCTAGGATTACAGGCTTGAGCCACCGCGCCTGGCCTGTTGTTTATTTTAATTACTAGAGTGGGGCCTAAAGAGATCTTAGGTCATTTCTTTCTAAGGGGAGGGGAGTATTATGGCAGCTCTTATAACTGAATAAGTACCACTGAGGCAAGTGGGTGGGAGGGAATGCTTTTTGGGTAGAGGAAAGGGTGAGAACAAAGAGGGACTTCCAGGGGTCTGAGATGACGTTACTTTGAGAGTCTGTGTTCCCCGCTTGTCTGTCTGTCTGGAAGGCACACACTCTCCCCTCTCCCCAGGTTGGCTCAGTTGGCCTTTGGGAGTTCCACCCCTCCATCCCCTCCTCACCCCTCACTGGTTCCACCCCGTCCTCGTCATGTAAGCCTGTACCTGTGGCTGTATAAGCCTGTACCCTTAAAACTGGAAAGGACGAAGGGCTGGGGACATCTCTGTCGTCCATAAGGTAAGGCTGGGAGTTGGCAGCCTTGATTTTATTAGTAATGACTCAACTTTTCTCTCTCTACATCTGGGGGACTTGTGACCCAGCATGGACAGCCCGTGAGACATAGTGAGACACTTATCAGCTCCTTCAAGATGAATGGGAGCCCCGAGGCCCTCTCATCTGCCTGCTGCCCTGCGCAGGAAGCCCCCATCAGGGCCCTTCAGCACCCTCATGGACATTCTCCCGTGTCCCCCAGGTTCGCGTTGGTGGGGGTCTGTTTCAGTGAGCACCAGGGGTGTGAGCCTCAGTCTCCAAGACCAAAATTCAGCACAATATCACAAGTAAGCAGCTCTGCAAGGAAGAAATAGTATGATGACCAAGAGTGGGAACCCCGGGAGCCAGCCTGCCAGGGTTCACGTCCCAGCCCCATCGCCTCGGCCAGTTCACAGGGCCGTGACTCAGTTTCCTCCCTCACATAACGAGAATGAGGATGGCAGCTCCTTCATGGGACGGTTGTGAGGAATTCTTGCGATGACAATGGGAATGACTCAGAAGACTGCTGGGCCCAGAGGAAGAGCCTGACAACTGCTGACTGTTATTATTTACTCCTGGTGGGACCCTTTCAAGGCAAGGGCTGGAGCGAGATTGCAAGAGCCCAGAAAAATCTCTGCCTCCCCAATCCCTCTTCTTCCTGCTCTCTGAGGAGTAAGATCCCTTCACCAAGGAGCATTGTCTTTCGTCTTGCGGTAATGGGGAAGCTTGTGCCAGCCTGTGGGCACCAGGACTCCTCAGCCGGGCAGCCTGCAGGTCTCCTCGGGCCACTTACTGACCCGCGGGCCTTGAGCAATTGTGCCCCCTTTCCGTATCTTGGGTTCCCTGGGGGTCAGGGCTGACCATTCTGCGTCGCCTCCCCTGGTTCGCTCCTGCTCAGGCCACCTTCATTTCTGCCCTGGGTCACTGCAGCCATCTCCTAACCGGCCTCTGTGTTTCCACACTTGTTCACATACATCCTGCCCCCACCCGGCAGCCAGAGCCAAGTCACAGCAAAGTCAACAAAGTCACTCATTTGCGTAGACCTCCAATGGCTCCTACGACCCTCTGTAAATCCGAGTCCTCATCCCAGCCCACGAGCACTCCTGTGTCTGCCCTCCACTTCTCCGTCCCCGTCTCATGCGTTTCTCTCCCTCATTCTCTCTGCTCCCTCCCGCTCGCCTCCTTCTTGGAGTACAGCAGGCGCTTGCAGGGCCCTTGCACGCGCCGTCCCTTGTATCTGCAACGCTCTCCCTGGCGCCAACGTGGCTCACGTGCTCATCCTTCAGGGGCTCTGTTCAGCCATCACCTCCAGGAGGCCCTCCATAGCCCCCCCATCTTATACGGCACCCCTTTCTGCCCTTTCTGTCCCCTTGCCCTGCTTTATTTTTCTGCAGAGCACTTGTCCCCACCTGACAAACAAGTTTGTTTGTTTATTGCGTCTTTCTTCCCATCAGTCTGTAGAGCTCACGGGCGGAGGGCGTTTGCCTTTTTGATCTCCGCCGTGTCTCCAGTGCCTGGAACAGGGCCTGGCCCTGTGTAGCTAGTCAGCAAATGTTTCTGGAATGAGTGAACCACCACATGGTGTGCAGTGAGGGTTAACGGTGCTTGTGAAAATGTGCCCGGCCCATTGTTGGATAAACGGGAGTTTTTAATCCCCTCACCATCTAACTAGAGAGTGCAGTTGCAAAGCACATGTCCCCGGGAGGGGCAGCACGTTGGCTTTAACTCACAACGGAGTCCTGTGAAAGGGGGACGGGCTGGGAGGTCAAAGGCAGGCAAGCCAGGGCCCCGTGGACAAACCTCACTTGCTAAGCGGTTTTGCCTGCGGCCAGGCCTGTTTGTGTCTGTGCATACGACGATTCTCCAGGCAATTGAATTGCATTACCCTTTTCATTCTAATCATCTGAACAGGATTCAGACATGGTATTTGATGATGTCTGGTCTATTGAGCGACTTCAGGACTGCCAGGCAGGACTGCAGCACATCCCTGTCCACCTGCGGGCCGCTGCGCCCTCGCCAAAGTGCCGATATTTCCGTGGAAAATCCCGGTCGTTTACAGTTCATGTCTCACTAGTGAAATTTTATTTCCTTGGCTTAATCTTTAGAGTTATCAGAAATGTGTGTTTATTCCCGGGGGGACTTCCACGGCAAGATTCTCGCAGCGCACCCAGAGGTGGACGATTTCCTGAAGGGAGGGACAGACAAGCGTCCCCGCCTGGGCGGGACTGCTGCTTGTGAGACACCTGCTGTGAGGGAGAGGAGGGGAGGCTGGACTCTTTCCAGAATCGGAGGGGAGGCTGATTCCGACCTGGGAGGCTGTGATAGTCCTAAGACCACGGCTGACAGGGACCGAGGGGAGAGGGTGGAGGAGAGAGGGGCAGGTATGAATATCTTTTTCAGTTCTGTTTTCTTTAAAATCATATGCCTGGAAATTGGATGCGTCCAGCAGTTCTCTGGTCCTGGCGCATAGTATGCACTCAATAAATGGTAGTTGAACTGGTTGGTCGATTCAGCTGGTGAGGGTTTGGAGGCTGTGTTAGCTGCTGTGCTCTGGATGGGGACTCGACCAAGTCCCCCTCCCCCCCAATGCATTTGCATTGCCTAATAATCTGTCACAAATACCCAGCAGTGTCGTAGCCTTTCGCTGTGTCAGAGAGGAGGATCCAGCCCTTCCCAGGGGAATCTCCCTGTTAGACACATGGCGCAGCTCCACCCACACGCTGGGGCTGTGAGTTAGAAGGGCATGTTTTCACTGCGACTAATTTTACTACTATTGTTTCTATTGCATCAGTGCAACCCTGTTAGCTTTTTAGGGAAGGGGCCTGCACCAGCTGAGATCTTGGTTATCTTGACAATGAGCCTCCTACTCTGCTTCCTCATCTTCCATCCTTAGACAACAGGGGAAGACAGACTGTGGGAGCAGCATGGCCGGAACTTCTGTTGCTCATCTGCCTGGCAAGGGCTGTGTCATCATGGATGATCAGTGAAGTGGGAGCTGCCAGCTAACCCAGCACCCATGCAAAGCTACCAGGTTAGTGACGGTAGTAAATCTAAGTAAAAGGATTATTCTGAGCATCACTTATGGGCAGATGTGACCAATGAGAATGGGTGTCCAGTGATCTTTGCAAAGCGAGACAAGAGACAGTTGTGAGGTCAGAAGATAGAAAGGAATTAGCAAGGAAGATCTACCCTTCCTTCCATCTTTCCCTCCCTCCTTCTATCCTCTTTCTTTCTTTTCTGCCTGTTTTTTGGTCTGTCTACCTATCTTTTAAACTATATAATACATATTTCCTAAGCCCTTACAATAAACCTTGTACTGTTTTAGTCCTTTGGGGTATAGCAATGAACAAAGTAGACAAAGCTCTTTGCTCATTGGGACTTATATTCTAATGATCTACATCCATCTATCTCATGCAGCAGTATGAAATGACATAGAGAATAAAACCACAAGAGGAACCAGGATCAAAGAATATGTCAATCCGAAGGGAAGGCCAGGACCAGAGCAGAGGTAAAGCAACAGCAACAGGCAGGCTATAGTGTCCTGTAGAGCTGCTAATGCTGAGTGAGAACTTTGGCCCAAAGGTCCCTGACAGCCAAAGCAGAGAGGGAATGTATGTCAGTCACATGACTCTTATTGTTCAGAAAGGGATATCACTACTTTCCCTATTTCTTTCTTTTCACGATAAAATCTGTTTTCTAATCATATTACCTTATTTAAACCTTAGAACCATCTCATGACTCAGTTGCCATTATTATGCCCATTTTACAGATGAAAAAACTGGGGCTTAAGGCCATGTACATCCCTGCCTCCCTCACAGGCAAACTAAAAAAGTACATCAGTGGCCCCTGGGTGAGAAAGCCTAATTGCTCTGGAAGATCATCTCTTAGCAGGGATGTGGGAAAAAAAATAAGAGAGAGGCACATCCATATTCAGTGGGAAAACTAAATATTAAGTAGAAAATTCATTATCTTTGAGGCCCAAGACATCCCAATAGCTCAAGAATGGGAAAACCAGAGCTGTCAAATCCCAGGCATGAACTGAACTGGGTTAACCTGGCTTGAAAATCCTACACCCACTTCTGCTGTCAGAAAGGCTTGATCTTAGTAAGAGAAGGGAAGAACAATCCTGGTTAGCTTGGCTCCTGCCTGTTCCCAGCCTCAGCCCTTCTCGGTGGAAACTCATGAGGCCTCTGAGAGCTGCTGGCCACCCGTGCCGGGAGTTGGAAGATGCTCTCCAAGGTGCTGAATCGAGTGGTGCTTTCTTTCTTTCTTTCTTTCTTTCTTTTTTTTTCAGATTGGCTTCTCTGAGTTACTACTCCTGGTAACCACACTAGTGTTCTAGCAGGTTGAATTGGAGACAACCTGCATGACCAAGTTGAGAAAATGTGCCAATCTGTTCAAGTTTATTAACAGGTAATGCTAACACTGAGGTAGCATAGCTGAGTGATCTTGGGCAAATTTCTTAAACTTTCTATGCCTCAGTTTTCTTACCTATAAAATAGAATAATAATAATAACAACCCTAAAAAGAGTTGCTATGAGAATCAAAGGGCTTAAAATGGATGCCTGGTGAATAATAAGTCATATATATATATATATGCTTATTTTTAAAAAATTGGCTACATTCCTTAAGGCAAAATTGCTTGGTAATGAGGTCATCTCTAGGATTATGAACCTGGCAGAGTTACTTCATGCCTTGGGATAAATTGAGCCCGAGGGGATGCAGTGATGGCAGATGACATGGAAAACAGCATCTTGCTTTCATCCCTCTATCACATTTACACGACAAGACCAAAGCCTGCACATCTAATTTTCTGTTGCATCTCAGAATTCTAAGTCCTTCATTAATGTTCAAAATGTTGAGTTCTGTGTGCTACACAGTTTTTAAACAACAGCTGTTTGCCAACCCCAGAGGTGACAGCGAGTCAGTGCTGGGGGTTGTTCGTTACAAACCCACATCTCACGGTTTCCTAGCGGGGCCTTAGGGGGTCTAATTAATCACTGTTTGCAAAGCAACTGAGAAATCCTCTAGTGCAAGTTGCTATAGAAATGCGAGTTGCTGTATTATTATTACATGTGCTTGTAACTGTTTTCAAAGTTTACTTATTGGGCAGGGAAAGAGGGAGAATATATTTTCTTCCTTGATAGCAATGGATAATGCTTTGTAAATTGGCATTTATGGATGCTAAATCACTTTATGGAGACATTGTATCTCTAGAGCTACAGGAATCTCATAATGGGAAATGAACATAAAGGGTTTCTTCCTTCACTTTTGCACCCTCCCCTTCATTCAACTCCTATTTTCAGAAGCAAATGTGAAAAAGAAACATGGTAAGAAATAACCATGTGTATCCAAACTTAAAAAGCCCCAATACATATTTTGAATATAAAATTTCCTGCATAGAGTCAGATTGTTTTGGATGGCGCACACCTCTCATTAATGTATGCTAAATATTTAGCCAACATTAGGTTGATATCAAAGCTTGAAGCAGAAACGAAGGCAGTTAGAGACAGACGTAAACTCCAACAATTAAAATGATCTGTATTAGGCTCCTCCACATAAAATGCTATCAAAAATATTGGCTTATATTCATTAAATTAATATTAAAAAAAAGAAAAAAATATTGGCTTGGCTTGATTTTGTAAAAATTTGTGCAAAATGTCTAATAGCTTGCCTACATCTGGGAAATATCTTTCCATGGTTATATAGGCATTTCTTTTTTTCCTCATTATCTTCTCCTATTTCATAGAGAAATACCTGTTTTATGGGCATGGTTGCCCACTATCAGATGAAACTTACTCCCTTTCCTCTAATGTATCTGCTGTTTCCTAACTCAAGTTTGAGATAATGTCTTCATTTCTGGCATGCCGAAAAAGAAGTTCAATGGCATTAAAATTTAGCACCACACAGAGGAAGAACACCAGGCCTTGTTTGTGAGCTGCTCAAGTGGCGATGAAATCCGAATTAGATAAGAATGCTATCATTGCTTCTATCAGCAGCTCCTCAGCCAAGTTTTATCTATAGCTTCACAAAATTGATTTGCAATCAGTTCTATTTGTTTTTTAAAATCCCATCAAATCCAAGAAGCCTATTTTAGTCCGTAAAATTGAGCAGATAATTGCCTCCTTTATATGAATAAAATGTAAAACCCATACCTGAAATGATGGCGATTTTCTTATTCCCCAACAGGGTCTTTGAGCTTTTTAACACCATGCACCTCCTAGATTTTCTAGTTTCATGCTCTTTCATTTAGCTTGGGATTCTCATCAGCTCCCTCTCCACCCTTTTCTTCCCCCTGCGCCCCCCTTCCCAGCTGCAGATACTGACGTTCCTCCTCCAGGCTCCCATCTTGTATGTTACGAGATTTCTCACATTATAATAAATAAAGGAGAGAAGGAATGAATGATCTGGGTCTTTCTTACTTTGTAAGTGTGGGGCCCCTTATTTTATATTTCCTTATAGCCTGTGGGGTGGTGGTCTGATCGAAGGGCAGGGAGTGACACTCTTTATTCAAATCACCCAGTCACTGCCAGCTCACAACAGCTCTGGAGGGCTTTTGTTCCCAGTGGATTAGCCGTATTGCAAATGATCAATAAGTCAAATGATTCTAGCATAGCTTGATTTGAAATTCTCATGGATGCTGTCACTTACATAGCTATGTTCAGTCCCATTGGTCTTGCTTTCAATCCTTTCTACTCCTCTGTCTCTCTGCTCCCCAGCCTAGTCCAGGCCACTGTCAACTTTCACCTACAAGGCTGCAGTGGCCTCCTCACAGGTCTGCCCTGCCACTCTTGCCTCTTCTCATCTTTTTATCTGCACTGTAGCCAGAGGATCCTTGAAACATGCAAATCTGATCATACCACATCAGTATCAATTCCCAGTTTCTTCTCTAGCCACTCTGGCTTCCTTCCTCATCCTTCATTACCTCAATTTGCTCTTCTGCCTCAGGACCTTTGCACATGCCACTACCTCTGCCTAGAACACTCTTTCCTTACTCACTTTTACCTAGTTACCATGTCACCCCTCTTCCTCTAGGCTAGTTAAGCCTCCAGTGACACATTCTCCTAACTCCCTGTGATTTTCCTTCACAACACCTGGCACAGTTTGTAGTGTGTTTTGTGTGTGTCTGAGCTCATGAGAGCAGCATCTGGGTCTGTTGTTTGCTCTTCTCTCTATCCCCAGAGCTTAGGCTTTCCAGGCACAAATAAGGGATTTAAAACAATATTGTTGGGTGAATGAATGACTCTGGGATAGAAGATCTTTGTCCAATAAATCAAGATCCAGAGGAGAAACATTTATGCTCAAATGTCTATTTTCTGATCACTGGGAAGGTGTGCACAGCAAATCAGCAGCACTGTCTGCTACCAGCAAGTCCTTGGTATCAACCTGAGAAATGTAATTTTTTACGCAGTATAAGTTTAGCCCTTTATAAAACGATTCCATCAAGTCATGGCAAGTGTCCAAGAGGCCTATAATGAAATGCAAATAAAACATTTAAAAAGAGCATATGATTTGCAATCAAGCAACAGGAAAAGTAATAACGCACACTGCCAGTTCTTTATCAGCGAAATAACTAACCCAGAATTCATCAACGCGGTAGATCCTGGGCACCTATTGCTCTTGGTAACGTGAAACGAATGGTCCTCCCTCACTAAGTTCCTGCTGGCGTTTCTAGCCTGTTCTGCCATCCAGCCATTGGATCTTCTATTCCAGCCCAGCCGCACTCAGAGTGACCCGGACAAGTCTGCGTGGGAACATGTGGTTCTCTCCGCCTTGAACTGCCTGCCCTCTCCCGCCCTCCCTCTTCACCTTTCTCTCCCCGGGGCCCTGGTGGACACCCCATTCATCATTTCCTGCTCCGGGAGCTATATCCAGCGACTCTTCTTTATCTGACTGAAGTTTTGACTTTCCCTTTGCTGTCTCAGTAAGTGACCCCGCTGTACCCTCTGTTTGCCCAAGACAGAAACCTGGGAATCATCTTTGCTTTCTCCTTCTCTCTCCAGCACTTGTCATGTACCATCCATCTGCACATCTTGCTCCAGCTCTGCCCATTTCCCCGATCCACCTTCCTAATCTTGACCCCCCTCTTCCTGCAGAGGATTCCCCATGGCTCTTCCCACCTCCAGCCCTCCGGTCCATTCTTCCCTCAGTGGTGTGCATAACCTGAAAGTAAATTAGATCGTACCTAAACTCTTCTGCGATTCCCCACGTCACCAAGAAAAATGTTCAAATTCCCTCCCATGACCCCCAAAGCCCTCTGTGAGTCGGCTCTCGCCTTTCTCGTTTTACTGCTGCCCTCACCTCGAGTCTTCCCAGCTCTGCCATCTTCACATCAGGTGCCTCAAATGTGACACGTCCTCATCTGAACTCCAGCATACCATACCCCGACCCTCCGCCTGCCGGGAAGTGGCAGCTCCATCTTTCTGGTGGCTCAGGGGTCACCGCGACTCCTTTCTCCAATCCACAGCCCGTTTCCCACCAGCTGGCAAATCCTGCCAGCTCCGCCCTCAGAATGCGCCCGAGCCCGGCCGGGGCTCCTGACTTCCCCTGCGACCACCCTGGTCCCAGCCACCACCAGCCTCTGCAGGACAACGGCACTAACCTCCTACCTGGTCTTTCGTTTCTTCACTTGTCCTCTCCCCCTTTGCCACCAACCTCCCTTCATTCAGTTCCCAACCCAGCATCTGGAATAGCGATGCTCAAACGTGGGCCAGGCTAAGTCACTCATCTGCTCCCACCTCAATCAGACCTACTGTCCTCACAGTGGCCTGTAGGCCCTGTGTGACATGTCTCCCTGCACCCCGAACTCCTCGCCTACTCTTTTCTGCTCGGTTTGCTTCACTCCGGCCACGTGGGCCTCCTTGCCACTCTGAAACATAGCAGGCGTGCTTCTGCCTCAGGACCTTTGCACAAGCCGTTTCCTCCACCTGAGGCTCCTTTCCCAGGCATTTATCATTTATTTATTATTCCTTAGATATGACTCGCTCCCTCATCTTCTTCAGGTATTTATTCAAATGTTACCTTCTCACTAAGGTCTTCCCTGTCCACCCTATAACAAATTGTTAACTTCTTCTCCCCAGAAACACCCTAGCCCACTTTCCTGGTTTGTTGTTCTCCTTGGCACTTGTCTCTACGTAGCATGCCGAGCTCGTAACCCCCAGGCCTAGAATCGAGCCCGGAGGGTGCTAGGTGCTCGGTAAGTGCTTGTGGAGCATGTGAGTCCTCCCAGTCAAACTAGCCAGAAATCTGGGAGTCATGCCTGGCACTTACTAGCCTCCCCTGAACCCCCATATTCAAGTTCTATCCATTTTGTGTCCTAAATAGATGCTGAATCTGTCCACTTCCCTCCACTGTCTTTGCACCACCCTCAGCCACGCTACCTGGACGCCTCCTTGTAACTCGCTTCCCTGCTGGTCTCCAGGCGTCCCCACGTCCCCAGCCGTTCCCCATAGTTGCTGCCTTTTCCCTGTGCGTCCAGGGTAAGAGAAAGTCAAGGTCCTTAGGACGGTCTTGTCACCTCTGCTGCCACATCTAGCCCCGCCTCTCTGCAGTGCAATCCCTCTGGCCTTCTTTGGACCGTGCAAGCATGTTTTCTGTTTTTAGCATGCAAACTTGTCTGTGCCCTATTTCCAGACACTCTCATCGCCTCTAGGTCTTGCTCACCCTCAGACCTCAGCCTACTGCTGGACCCCTGAATGAAATCTCCCCATCATTCACTCTCAGGGCAGCCCCCACATGCCTCTTCGCTGTGGCACCTATGATAGTAGTAAGGATACCATAATCAATGCGCTGTTTTGACTGAGGTTTCTTTTGCCCGTGGCACCGTAAGGTCAGAAAGGCCGGGACCACACTTCTGAGATCCTTGCGCCTCTGTTGCCCAGCAAGCTGCCACCAAGCACATCACAGGTGCTCAGGAATGCGGCTAGGTCGGGCTAATGTGTGGCAGGGTCCCCTGCTGGGCAGTTCATTTAGGTCGGGTCTTGGCTGCTGGAGTTATGTTCACACCCCTCCCATGGAGACAGACAAGCCCCAGGGACATCTTCATGGCCTTGGGGCTGCAAGGCCAAGATGCAAAATTGCCTGGGAAGACTGTCCCCATGCCGGAGCGCCTGGGCCATGTGCACCCACAGGGATTTTGTTTGGCAAGCACAGAGGTGGCCCATAGGTTTAAAAAAATTTGTTTTTTGGATGAGTTGCTAACATTGAAAAATTAGGAGGTTGCACATAAAACTTTGAGTATTTGGCTTCTTAGGAAAAATTGAAAGATCTAGCAAGCTTGGCCATGCAGTGTGTCAGCTGGCTGGAGCTGACCCTGGGCTGCCCCGGCTGCCTGCAGTCGCCACGTGCAATGCTTCCTCCTTGTCATGGGGACAACAGAGCTGGGTTATCTGAAATGACAAGGGCTCTGAGGCTGGGAAGAGGTCAAGGAGAGCCAGGCTGCAGAGGCCAGAGGTGTCTGCAGAGCCCAAAGGCTCTGGGCTCTGTGGGGACCCTAGCACTGGGCTCCCGGCCTGGGCCACCCTCCTGTGCCCGAGCTTGTGGAAGCAAGGGACTTGCAACCTTCAAGAGCAGGGGTGCAGACAGGAGAGGCAGGCCCTTTCTTGGAGGTTCTTGATGGTGTAAGATCTTCAGGATTCTTATAGCATCATAGGGGGAGAAAAAGGCCGCCGCCAAACACGACAGATGCTAGATTTTTTTTTTTTTTGCCACTCCAATAAGAACAGTGCGTGTGTGTTGGATGGGGTGGTGGGGTTTACTTTCAGCTGAGGTCTGAGGGTGAGCGAGACCTAGAGGCAGTGAGGGTGTCTGGAAATAGGGACAGATGGGGGGGGGGTTTACTATCAGAGTTAGATTTAATTGATTTTTTTTTTTTTTTTTTTGAGACAGAATCTCACTTTGTTGCCCAGGCTAGAGTGAGTGCTGTGGCATCAGCCTAGCTCACAGCAACCTCAATCTCCTGGCTCAAGCGATCCTCTTGCCTCAGCCTCCCGAGTGGCTGGGACTACAGGCATGCTCCACCATGCCCGGCTAATTTTTTTCTATATGTATTAGTTGGCCAATTAATTTCTTTCTATTTATAGTAGAGACGGGGTCTCGCTCAGGCTGGTTTCGAACTCCTGACCTCGAGCAATCCGCCCGCCTCGGCCTCCCAGAGTGCTAGGATTACAGGCGTGAGCCACCTCGCCCGGCCCAGATTTAATTGATTTTAGAATAAAGTAATACAGCTCTCTTACATGCAAGCACTATGGACATAGCTCACCGCTGCCTCAAACGAATAATGTTTCCTATATTCTCAAAAGAGTCAGTGTTTCTCTTTGAACGACATTTTTCATTCCTTCTTCAGTCTGTATACCAAGAGTTTGGGGATGCTTTATTCCACGTTTCCTTTTCTTCTTGTGGTTTTAGAACCCATACTTATAAGAAGTCCATTACGACACCGCTCATTGTTGTGTGTATTTGGAGAGACTGCGGAAAAAGCCATGTGTCTCAAACATCAATATCCGCAAGCCAGACGGAGCAGCACCATCCCGACTTCAGCTTTATAGAAACGTGCTAGTTTCATCCCGACTCGCTATGGTGTCAGAGTGACCGTCATCCGCAGGAATCTCGTAAGGCTGTTCTAGAGCTTCAGGTTATTGAGTTTCTTTTCCACGTTGGTGCAGGTGCTGGGTCTCGGGTCTTTTAAGCCAATGGTATGAGACACGCTCCTGCTGTTGCCCGTCCTAACTTAGGTTTCGCCACGCTGGCGCCTGAGTCTTTGTCGGGCAGAATCGGGAAAAGTGTTGAGAGGAGCAGAAAGGAAGGAAGAAAGGGGAAAGGAGGAGACCAAGCCCTTCATGACCAAGGGGACTCTGACTGGGGAGGGGGAGAGCAGAATGCTGGGGCCTGGCTGGAGAATTCTGGCCTTTGGTGGAGGAGGCTCTAGAAGCGAGAAGTGTTTCCGTGGGCTATGAATCGGGACCTTTTAAATTTTCTCCAGGGATCGTACGTACAGTTGGGATTGGAATTCCTTTTTAATTACTCTGACTGGCTTCTTCATATGTGCCGCTTAGCAGAGCTGAGCCACTTGGAACTCTATTATTTGTTAGGGTTACACAAGTTTAGCCTACTGGGCTTGTGGCAAAATAATTCCTGTGAGGAGAATATCAGCTCTTCTACCTGAGGTCTTGGGTAAGTAACTAAAGCTTAGGCCAAGTGTCGCCTCCTTGTATGAAACCTTCCTCTAGTCCTCCAGCCGCCAGCTAGCTTTCTGATGTCCCCACTCCAGTTTGTCCGTAGTTCTATTTAGTACCTACTCCTCTGTATGGCAGTTTGTCAGTCCATGTGTTTGTCTCTTTTCCTTGGCCACAAGGCTCTGCAGAATAGGGACCAACTATACTTCATTGCTCTTTGCGGATTCAGCCCGCAGCTAAGACCATAGTGGCCGCACATGTTAGGAACTCAGTAAACGTTTGTTGAGAGAATGAATGAGGCCACCGATTTATTTAAGACTTTCAAATTTCTTTAGCTAGGTTCTTACCAAGGGTTACTGAAGACATTCAGGCATCCTGGGATGGAAAAGCCCGATAAATAGACTCTATTTTAATACTTGTGGGAACTGATTTAAGTTAGGAAATGAATGTGCCCAGGAAATGGCGTTGGGCCCTTGTAATTCTCATCCTTATCAATGACTTGGGGAAGGGAACGACGACATACTGGCAGGTCTGCAGACGATGCTAAGCTGGCCCACAAACCGAGGCTCATCTTTGACTCCTGCCTCTCGCTGTGACCCACGTCCAATCCACGAGCAAACCCTGCTGGCTTTACCTTCACCACGTAGCCGGAATCCGGCCACTTCTCACCTCCTGCTCCTCCATCCTCATCCAAGCCACAGCCTCTCGCACCTGGACTGTTGCAGTGGCCTCCCAACTGGTCTCCCTGCTCCCACCCCAGCCCCTGTGCTGGGCCCTTTGCGGGCCAGCCAGAGAATGACCCTCCTCCGCTCAGAGCCCTCCAGTGGCTTCCACCATGCTCAGAGCAAAAGCCAAAATCCCCTCGGTCTGGCCCCTGCTGCCTCCTTGAGCTCACCTGGCTCCAGGAGCACGGCCCCCCTTGTGCCTCCTCCAGTGCACCCAGCACACACCTCTTCCTCTAGTCCCCAGACTCTGCCCCCGACACGACTCTTTCCCTTACTTTCTTTGGGTTCTTCCCGGTAAGGCCTCCCCATTTACAATGGCAACTTTCCTGGCCAGTGTGCCCTGGCCCCTTCCTGACCAATCCTTCTCCATAGCGCTTGTCTCCGGCTGACCTATATTTTGCTTTATCGATTGACTGAGTGTCTGCCTATCTCCAGTAGAACGGGGGCCTTTCATGGGGGCCAGGACTTTTGTTTGCTCTGTCAATTATTGTACCCAGTGCCCGGAACAGCAGCTGGCACACGGAAAATGCTCAACAGCGATTTGGGGAGGAAATGCAGAGAGCTCGCCCAGGCAGTGGGTGGGTTGCGTCCATGTGGCACCTGACTCGGCTTCTGATGTTTGCTGTGACCATGCTGAGACGATTGTGCATATGTTCAAAACGCCTGCGGCCTAATTGTGGGGGATTAGCGTCGGCTTCTTCAGGAGAGATCAAGTGGCTCTGGGCACAAAAGGACAGCCGAACACAAGAGAAGCCGGGTGTCGGTGGGAGAGACAAGTCTCCAGTTCAATAGATGGAAAGCGGAGGAGGTTATGCTTTGTGGTCAGACTTGAGGGGATGTAGAGCCCGGCCTCAAAGGACAAGAGCCACCACTCTGGAAAACACGGGCTGCCCACAGTCAGAGATAAAGGCTGCGGGGCTTAGGACGGCTGGCCTGGTGGAGGCGGGGTGTGAGGGCTGCTCTGGGAGCCAGGCTGGGGGCGCCCAGCTGGAGTTGCCTGTGCCTGGCGGGGTGCACCCTGCACTGAGGAGTTCGTCTTCGGGAGGTTTCGTTTACTAAATAGGGTGGGGCCGGATGCTGGACTTGCACTCTGTGCCCATAACTTTTTTGGCCTGTACCGAGTTTTCATTTTTATAAATCTTAAAACGTTTTTTTTTTAACTTTTTTCTTTCTTTACAGGACACAGTAAGATGGGCCTGTATGTGGACAGTGGTACGTGAGCAAGAATGTCCTGAGGTTTGTGTGTTTCCTCTGCCGTGACCCGGGAGCAGGATATCGAGATTAACCTTGTGAATCCCGGCGGTTCTGGTGCTGGGCCCAAAGCAAATCCCAAATTCGTGTCTGTGTCTAAGCCCCCCTGGGTGTCTGAGACCATGGGTGGGCATGGACTTTGTGTTTGGGGACTGAGCCTATGGACCTGTCATTTCTAGGGGGCTGTCCAGTCTGTCTCCCTAGGTTGTCATAGTAAGTGTATTATTATATTAAATAACACATCACAGCATGTACTGGTCTGCTTCAGGGCTGCAGGGCTGTGGGAATCCTTAAGAAACCAATCCAGGAAACAAATATGAACAAAGACCTCAGAAAGCCACAGGAGCCCATGAACTTGAGTATAGAGGGAAAATACTCTAACCTTTATTTGGAGGAAGATGGCCCTGAGCTGTGATTTCAAACCATGACAAGACCCCAAGATCAGGGCAGATTCTACTTTAATATTAAGGGGATGCTTCCCTCGCCAAAAAGGGCAGGGCAGGGCCCAGCGCCGTCGGACAGACTTGGACGGTGATGGGATCTGGGAGAGGGAAGAGGAGCAGAAAGGAGCACGCCCTGCCCGCCAGGCGTGCCACTCACGAGAGCGCCTAGAAACGACCTTTGAGTGGATATTTTCTAGATGCATTCCCATTTTCTAGATGAGGAAAATGAAGCTCAGAAGCTAGATGGTGATTTACTGACTATGTCAGGGCTTCTAAGTGCTGGGTTGAGATTCAGACCTAAGCTTGTCTTCCTCACCTGCCTCTTTGCTAATTCCTTCCTTCCTTCCTCGCTCCTATACGCCGGGTCAGACGCCGGGTCCCAGGAATGCTCCTGCCCTCATGGAGCTTCCCATCTGTGGGGCGTGTCGACAGTGGACAAAGTAACAAGCCATGGTGTGACCGCAGGCCACACTGGTGCTCTGGAGGCATGAGCAGGGTGCCGGACGGGCACACAGGAACTCCGCAGGTGAGCCCCGCATGGGGGCAGCCACGCGGGGGAGGGCAGGGGTGTGCGGGTTTTAGGGGCGGGGGAGTGCCAGGCGGCTCTCCAAAGCGCATGCCCTTTCGCTCCAGCACGTGGCTTGGCGAGAGAAGCACTGGCGTCAGAAGAGGAAATGCCACTTTGCACAGTGGGCAGGAAGGCGACGGCCCTTAGAAGTCTAAGGTGCCATGGGCTGAAATTGCCAAGCGCTTCCCACGGGGTGTAGGCGGGTCCTGCTGGGAGATTTCTGTCGCTCTATCAAGGCAAAGCTGAAGGGAGGGGCTCTGTCCTCTTGTGGGTGAGGCCGGGGCAGCAACCTGCCTTCCCAAGGCACAGGCTCAGACCCTGCCCAGGCAGAGAGGCTGGGATGGAGCCACGTGGGAAGGGGAGGTGGGGCTGGTCCCCAGGTCAGTCCTGAAGGAGAAAAGCAGAGAAAGGAGGGAGGTGACCCCCATCAAAGGCCATCTCTGTGGCAAGGACTGTGTTGCTCTCAGGCCTCCTTACGAACGGGGAAACTGAGGCTCAGAGGGGCAAAGTAACTGCCAAGATCACCGAACTAGTAAGGGTGTGCCGTGTCTTCCTGACTCCAGAACCCGAGTTCCTTCCTGTGGCCCTGGCTGAGCGGCAGTGGGTCACCAGGACTCGGGAAGGAATGGGGCCACAGAAGCAGGACCCGGGATGATTCTGGGGGAGGGAGGGGGAGACAGGGGTGGATTGGGGGGGGACATAGGACTGCAGGTATCCTGCTGCTGTCCTAATACGGGCTTTGCTTTGGGGATCAGAACGCTTTGGGTTCAAAGGCCAGCATGTGCCACTGCTGGAATCTAGCAGCCACACGGAACAGCTTGAATATCCCAACTCCCCACGCCACCCTGCCCCCGCCTGCCACCCGGGAGGAGGCCCCCACAGCTCTCTTGCCTCTGGCTGCCTGAGTAAGCAGTCCCCCAGAAGAGCCTGACTCATTCGCCTTGGCTCCCTGCCACCAGAGCTGCAGGGAGGACAGTGGCCCAGTGGCCCGGTACCTCCCCGCTGGTCTGACCGCCCAGCCTCCTCTGGGGAGCAGACGGGACAATCCCGTCACCACTCTGCTCCTGGTGCCTCCTCCCCCCAGGTCACTGCTCATCCCCCAGCACCATCCGGTCCCGCTCTCCCGTGTGTTTGCGTGTCATTGTCCTCACTAGGCTGCGAGCTCCTGCAGGGCAGGGACACCTGAGTCATCTCCCATCCCCGGTGCTCGCGACAGGACTTGGCACACGCAGGGGCAGCTCGGCAAATATTTGTTGAATTCCCTTCCAAATCAAACAGGAAATCCCCCCACCCTCGCCTGGGGACGGTCCCCACTGGCGCAGGGCGCTGGCCGGGCGAGCCCTGCCGCCGCAGCCCTCAGACGCGGGCGCACAGGCAGCTGTCACATCTCAGCATTGTTTTCCTCCCGATGCTTTCGATTGCTGGTTTTATTCCAGCCCATTCTCACTTTCTGTCTTGGAAAATCACAAGGAAACTCCACGCTGCTCCTGGAATTCTTGCCAACGTGATTCAAGCTGAATTGAGCACATGGCACCGAGTCCCCGCACAAAGATGTTGCTACTTTCAGCGCGGTGGCCTCTCTCCTCCCCTGTTCAGGTGAGGGGGCCACGCGTGTGCCTGGCTGCCCCGCGTGGGAGCCGGGACCGGCTGGCTCGCCCGGTTCTCACCCCCAGGCTGCCCCTCGGTGCGTGCACCTGGGGTGGGGTGGGTGGGTTGTTAAATAAACAAGGGAGCGAGCTTCCCCAGTGGGAATGACCTGCCCCTTGCCCCATCCCAGTCCCAGTTCACTCCCTGCTCATCTACGGTTCTCTAAATCATGGCTTCTTTCCAGTTCCTCACTAGCTATGTGACTCGGGATAAATGACTTTCTCTGTGCCTCAGTTTCCTCATCTGGAAAATGGAGATGATAGCAGCAACAGATCATCACAAAGATTAAATGAGATATAATTAAAGCGGCTGGCACCATGTGTGGTGTGCAGCGAGCAAGTGATAACTGCTGGCCGTGGTGCTGGTGACCTGCGCCGTGTTAGCGCATGCTCTCTGGGCACGGCCGTCTCCGGGCAGTGTGTTCCTCGGTCACAAGCCCCATGACCATGCAATCAGTGACCTCTGTGCCTGGCCCCTTGTGGTGTGCTGTCTGGAGCAGACTTGGATTAAGTCTCCTCCCCATCCCCACCGGGGTCGGGGAGTGGAATGGGTCGGGGTGGGGGTCAGAGGCTGCCGTGCCCACCAGACACATTCCTGGCCCAGCGTTGGGCTCTGCAGTCCCTTCATGCAGGCTGCTGAGCAAAATCCAAACCGTGAGTTGCTGAGAACACAGTTCAGACCCAAACCTGCCGCCTCCTTAGTTGGAGATTATATGGTGGAGAGGAAAAGTGTGCAGTTGGCCTCCATCTCTGCCACTTCTGAGCTGAGTGACATGGGACAAACAACTCGACTTCCCTATGCCTACGTCCTGGTCTGTGATGGGGTGTCAGGAGGACTTAGGGTGGGCGTGTGTCGGGGCTGCCTGCAGCTGGGGTGTGCGCTGAAAACACAGCTCTGCTCCCGGGAACTGCTGCCCGGCCCGGTGCTCTCGTCATCCTTGAGTCTCTCGTTTTGGTCAGAGGTCCCTTTTGTGAAGGGCCACGGCATCCGAGTGGGAAGGCAGAGTTGTTTTCACAACTAGCTCCGCCGTGTGTCACCAAATGAAAGGGACACCGACAGTCCCCCAGCTGTGGGGGGATCTGGTCCGGAGCTTGTTACAAAACAAACCCTCTAGGATTGAAGGCAGGGTGGGGCCATGGGCCCGGGACCGGCCAAGCTTGCACAGTGTTTCCACTCTCACTCCTGTGGGACCTCGGGCAAAGTCCTCAACTTTTTTAAGCCTCAGTTTCTTCACCTGGAAAATGGGGACAACAGTACTCTCTTGTAGACTCTTTGTGAAGCTAGAGAATTGGTAACAGGTTCTGCCTCCCGTGGGCCAGGGGCTATCCTAAGTGGTGACAACAGTCATATCCTCACCTGACGGATGGGGAAACTGAGGTGCAGAGAGGTCAGTGGCTTGCCCATCCATTCTCTCGCTCACCCCACTTCATTCTCTTCTCTCACCTCCCACCCACCTGCACACTGGCGGCAGGACGTGAACGGAACACATTGCCCCAAACTCGCAGCTGAGTTCGAGCCTCTGCCTTTGAGTTTTCTCTGCCTGGAATGTCTGTGTACTTGTGTCTGTCTGACTCGGTCATGCGTGCCCTTTCCGGCCCAGCTCAGGTGTCTCCTGCTCCAGGAACCTGCCCTCCGGCCACTAGGGGTGGGCCCTCCCTCAGCCTGGACGGTGGCCATGGAATAAACCGACGCTTCCCTTCCCATGTCCTGGGCCACTGTGCTACGTCCTGTGCACGCTCTCGTTCAGCTCACCCCCAACTAGTCCACATGGATCTTATTTCATTTTTCTCTATGTCGTGGTTGAGGAGCCAGGATTTGAACTCAGATAAATCCTAATGCAGAACTTTCTAGCTCTCCATGGGGCACCTGGCTGTGTATTTCTTTTCACTTGTCTCTTTTGCTGGACCTCGGCATATTTTTCTCTGTGTCCCTGGGGCCCTGTGCCACGCAGGGGTCAAAACATAGGTGCCCTATGAATGCTGAGCACTCACAGCATGTTTCTGGAATAATAATAGTTTTCCTTAAAAAAAAAATAACGTAACGAAATATGCCAGGTTCCCACCGTCCCCCATGGTTTAATCCAAACCCTTTGAGAGAAGACCCTTGTCCGGGTGGGTCTGGGGGTGCCCACTCCAGCGCCTGGCACGGGGGACGCGCTCGGGAAACGTGGAGTCGACAGGTGGGTGCCTTTCCTCGTGGAGGATGACCACTTCGCTCTGCTCTTTGTGAACCGAGACTCCTCTGGGGCCCCCGGGCGAAAGGTCTTTGCTTTACGCCAAGGGGTGCTCAGAGGAAAGGGCCACCCTCCCCTCCACACTCGGGAAACCGGATTTCTGATGACTGCTGCCTTTGCAAGCAAGAACCGAAATGACAAAGCAGAATTAAAGTTAAAGCACTCAGAATACCCATCTTCTCCAGGATCCTGGGTTTTTTTTCTTTTTAGAGCAAAACCCTGCAATAATAATAAATGACAGAGAGAAGGACAGAAAAACGACTCTTTTCCCTTTGACATGGCGAAGATCACAGGGACCGGAGGGCCCTTTAATCTTTATTAATGCGTCGAGAGGGGGCCTCGGCCACCAGCTGCGGGAAGCAGACATCCAAAGAGGTTGCATCGCTCGCAGTCCTCAGCGTCCCCGGGCGCCTCAGATGACTGCCTGATACTGTTCAGAGTCTGGCAGGGCCACGTCATGGGGACCCGCTGTGTCCTGGGCAAGAGCAAGGCAGCCCTAACCCAGCTCCCATCTGTGGGGGGCTGGACGACAGGGAAATTCAGGACACAGGCCTCGGTCACATGGCCCGTTTCTAACCAAGGGCACCGATGCCCTGAAGAGGCCCAGGAGGAACCAGGCTGCGGGTTGCGGGGACGAGCGCACATCGTGCCTGGGAGGGGTCACACCTGAGTTCATTAATGAGCATCCAATAACTAGAGCCCTCGTGTGTGTGCGCCCCAGCTCCTCTCTGTGGCCTGGCTAGATGCTTCTTCCCGCCCCTCCTCCCCCAAGGCTGGGCATGGTTTAAGAATGGCCAGAAAGATCCGCAACTCCATATTATGCAAGCCTGACTCCACCGCCGCCTCCGCGAGTCAGGGACGGCAGGGACTGCTCAGGAGAAGGCGACGGCATCGAAAAGTTTTAGTAAGGATTTCAGAGCCGAGAAAGTTGCAGGGTCAGACACACACACGGACTCAGAGACTGAGAAATGGGGAGGCATATTTTGACATTCGTTCATTCATTCAAAAGTGCTTAATTGGTCACCTACTCCATGCTGAGCACTGAGTTCTAGGCGCTGGGGACCCAGTGATGAGCAGGACAGCCGAGGTTTTTGTTCCCCGGGAAGCTCATTCCGGTGGAGAGCTTCCCTGGTGCCAGGCCCATCACGGGGTTAATCTCACTAACCCGCGCTGCAATGCTCAGGGGGCGGACACCGCCCACACCCCACTTTCTGGGCATGGGATCTAAGGTTCGGGGAGGCCAGCCTGTCCAAGACCTCACACTGGGCTGTGGACCTGGAATCGGAACCTAGATTTGAGGCTGATTCTCTCTCTAGCCACTGCTCAAAGCCGACTAGCAAAGCCGAGCCAGGAGGGACGGTGCAAGTGGGGCGGAAGAACCCAGCTGAAGTGCGCTCAAATAAGGCGGCGTCTAATTCGATTACGTCTGCTAGACTGCAATGTAATGAAACAGAGTTTTCTTATAAGCATCATCTCCTAATGTTTACAGAACAGGAAAGCAAAATTAAGAGAGGGATTTCCAGGGAGACATGCATGTGCTTTAGGCTGAAATGTAAAGAGAACAGACCCAGAAGAAATTGATTTCTGATTTTACAGCTCAGCCTGGTGCACTGGAAGGGTGGGACCCAGTGAAGGTGCCCAGAGAGAGCTGGTGGGAGGGGGAGGTCCCGCTAGAAGGACACCAGGATAGCGAGGAGAGAGGCTGCTGGGAACAGATGTGTCGAAAGGAAGGAGAGGTGAAGGTAGGCGATAGTGAAGACTTGGGGGGGGGCGTGGGTTGATTTCCAACACCTCCTTGCTCCTCTGAGAGCCTCTGGCTTCTCCCTGTAGTGTCCACCCTTCCCATGCAGCCACAGTGCTTTTTCTAGCAAAGTAGAACCTGGCGATTAGTGTGTGGGCCCTGGAGCTACGCTGTCTGGGTTCAAAGCCTGGTCTGCCCTTTTCTATGCTGTGTGGCCTTGGGCAGCTTACTCAACCATTCTGGACGTCCATTTCCTCATCTCTAAGGGAGACTGAAGTAGAGACAGACTCATAGGGCTGTCATGAGGACTGATAAGCCAATGTGCACGAAACACTTACACGGTGCCTGGCACATAGTAAATGCTCGAGGAATGTGGTCTTCTGTCATGGTTCCATATCTGCTTGTACTACTCCCCCTTTTAAAAGCCCTGAGCAAAAAAACAATTCAATTGAAAAATGGGCAAAGGACTTGAACAGACATTTCTTTAAGGAAGATATTCAAATGGCCAAGAAACAAATGAAGATTTTCAGCATCACTAATCATTAGGGAAATGCAAATGCAACCACAATGAAACACCACCTCACACCCATTGGGATGGCTACCATCAACAAAACAGAAACTAGCAAGTGTTGGTGAGGACGTGGAGCAACTAGAGCCCTTGTGCGCTGCTGGTGGGAACAGAAAATGGCGCAGCTGCTATGGAAAACAGTATGGTGGTTCCTTGGAAAGTTAAAAATAGAATTGCCATATGATCTGGCAATCCCACTTCTGGGTATACACCCAAAGGAATGGAAAGCAGGGTCTCAAAGAGATATTTGTACACCGTGTTTACACCAACATTATTCGCATTAGCTAAAACCCAACAGCAGCCAAATGTCTGTGGAAGGCTGAATGGGTAAGCAAAGAGTGGCATATATACACAGTGGAGTCTCGTTCAGCCTTAAAAAGGAAGGAAACCCTGTTAGTGTGCATTGTGGATGAAGCTTGAGGACATCATGCTAAGTGAATAAGCCAGACACAAAAAGATAAATACTACGTGATTCCCCTTACACGAGGTAGCTGGAGAAGTCAAAATCATAGAGATAGAAAGTAGAACAGTGGTTGCCAGAGGCTGGGGGCAGCAGGGAATGGGGAGTCATTCTCTAATGGGGACGGAGTTTCAGTTTTATAAGATGGAAAGAATTATGGAGATGCTGGTGCTGACGGTTGCACTTGAATGTCTGTAATACCACTGACCGTGCACTTAACAGTGGTTGCAATGGTCAATGTGATGTTATGTGTATTTTACCGCAATTAAAAAAATAGAAAATAACTCCACCCCCCAAGAAAACCATGAGTAAGGGCTTTTCATTGCTTTCAGAGGAAACCACCTTTCCTAGCCTGGCATTCAAAGCCTCAGTGGGTAACTCCAGTGAGAATGGCCTTTATCAAAAAGTCTCCAAACAATAAATGCTGGCGTGGATGCAGAGAGAGAGGAACACTCCTACACTGCTGGTGGGACTGCAAACTAGTTCAACTGCTGTGGAAAGCAATGTGGAGATACCTTAAAGTGATATAAGTGAATCTACCATTTGATCCAGCAATCCCATTGCTGGGCATCTACCCAAAAGATCCAATGACACTCTACAAAAAAGACACCTGCACTCGAATGTTTATAGCAGCACAATTCATAATTGCAAGGCTGGGGAAACAGCCCAAGTGCCCATCAATCCAAGAATGGATTAATAAAATGTGGTCTATGTATACCATGGAGTACTATTCAGCTCTAAGAAACAACGGTGATATAGCACATCTTATATTTTCCTGGTTAGAGCTGGAACCCATACTACTAAGTGAAGTTTCCCAAGAATGGAAAAACAAGCACCACATATATTCACCAGCAAACTGGTATTAACTGAGCAGCACCTAAGTGGACACATAGGTACTACAGTAATAGGGTATTGGGCAGGGGGGAGGGGGG